>BJFM01002443.1:187451-220366 GCA_016586285.1 Arothron firmamentum
TATGCTAATTTATCTGGATGACACTTTCCTGAACAGTCTATCTCTTTAAAGAATGCATCACATGAGACACTTTGTGTGCAGAACAGAGGGGCTTCCACAGGAAAAAGTGCTCAGGGGTTACCTCAGGATCTCCCCTTTCCTGTCATGTCATTATGAATTTCCCTCCATTATGTCTCCCTTCTATGTTGCTGTCCAGTGGAAAATACCTGAACACAAGGAACAAATGCCATTGTTTGTCCTTGACTGTGGAGCAAATGGGGATTGTTGAGTCTACATTGACCCGATGCTGTTTTTGTTTGAGTTTTGGAGCATTTGATTTTTACTTAAAAGCATGATAATCCACTTAGAACATCATATTCCTGTGAGATCAGAAGGCCCATGCAGCTGTTGAGCTCACACAAGGAAGGAGGGCAGAGGTGATTGAATGACGGGGAAAGAAAATTAAGGTTGCAACTCCCTGATCGCTATGGAAAATTCTGACCTTCTAGCTCATGTGTGCAGTCAGGAAAGTCGCAGCGTCATTTTTATCTGCCAGGCCAGTTGAGATTTAACAACGTCCTGCTGCGAAACTGCAATATTGCAGAGAGAGATCAGCTGAGCTGCACTCCCTGCCTGTGAGATATTGCAGGCTTTTTATGCAACAAAGGAAGGAAATGGAAACACACAAAAAGCAATCACATCTGGTCAAATAAGCAATTTTTTTGCGAGGCGTTAGGTGTTGCGTAGTCGAGAAATAACATGGCTGTTACGTAACCAGTGTCTTCCTTCAATCCAAGTGATTTGCATTTCAAGGTAATGTTTAATAGAGATACACTTTAAAGGGTTGGTTGATGTAAAAATTGAAATTCTCCCACGCACAGATAAGCACTGAAAAATGCAATGTTATGTTCACTGTATATGGAATACCCCAAATTTCTGAAATACCACAAAATACACTTCTGTTCTCAGCATTGATTTAGAAGACTGACACGTCTGACAGACCTGAGTTTTAAGCAGGGAACCTGAAACGACACAGAAACCCTCCATTTACTTCCCTTTTTTGTCCATTTTGAAGCCTCTCTCAGTTGATTCGCACCACTCAGGTCTTAGCACCCCTCACCACAGCCTGAGTTGCTCTGCACTTCATCATTGCGGTGCGGTTTCTGTGTGATAATTAGCTGTGAATAGTCAGTCTCCTAGTGGTTTGTATGATTTAAGACAGGTTTAGGCTTGTTTCCTCAGTATTGCAAACAAAGCACTTTCTTCTTTTGCTTTTCCCTGCTTTGCCTTTATTGTCATTAGTCTGTTACTCAAACACAACTTGGGCCTTCTCATTTCCAGCATCATAATCTTTCATATGCTTTTAATAAGACACATGGTCATCTTTTTCTCTGTAACTACCCTCCTCCACTCTCCTTTAGCCTGCAGCCCGCTTCTTGCATCTGTCAATGGTAACTGTGTAACTTTACTTACGTGTGTATGGTAATCTGTGTGTTTGACGAAATTCCAGCATGCTCTGTAGATCTGGTTATCAGACTGATTACACTGTTGTGTTTTTATGACACAATCACTCAGCTGGTATTCTGAGGAGCTCAATTTAATCAACCAAGGCACCAAAGACTTGATCAACTCTTACATCCCCTGCCTGAAAACACTCAAAACAACCTTAGAAAGAACATAATTTCCTCATCGCTTGTTCTCAGCTTTGTTTTATTGTCATGTATTAAATTTGATTTTTCAATTATGTTGGGTTTTGCACATTCTTCAGAATGATAGTCTGGGTGGACTTCAGACCAGACATTGTGTACTGTGGAGGGTTATGCTGCGTTCAACAGTGGAAGAGTTTCCTGGTGTCCTATAGAGCGGTGCTGTGTAGATGATTGTTCCTGTTTCATTTTGATCACATCAGGTTTGAGGGGAACGTTCTTTTGAGATGAAGGAATTCACTAAATATTTGATCTTCTTGCTTTTAAATACACAGATGAGTAATATAGACATCCTACCATGTTTTGATTGCACATTTTAGACCTTTGAAAGTGACTGTTAGTTTGCAAGACCACTTGTGACTGCTGATGATTTATGCTCATGCTATTTTATGCTAGAAGGAGCTGAGTAGCATTTAATGTCGTAAAGCCTGCTGTGCCTTGTGCGGTGGTACCTGTGATTCACCAGAGTATGACGATGATGGACAGCTGAGAGTGAAATTTGGACAGCAGGAGTAACTTCCTTGAGACAGACAGCATCTGTGCATTTGACTTCGCCGGTTGGTAAATTACAAACACTGTCAAATGGGGAATTGTTCACCAGCAGTGGCCACAATAATGCTCTCTGTCCAAGTCCTGACCCGAAGAGCACGGGCCACTGACCACTGAGTTGTGCAACACACACACACACACACACACACACACACACACACACACACACACACACACACACACACACACACTTCGGCCACAGACCCAGCTGAAAGAGGTTCTGTGTGTTCACACTTGGCACTGGAACGTGCCCTGTGTGATCATTTCACAAGCTGAGAGTTTATGCTGAAGAAATGTTTTCTAAGACTTTCGAAAGAAAAAACGAATTAGCACTGAGATGATTGTACATGCTACGATGATGTCATTGGGGGAAACAGCTGTTCCACAGTTCTCTCTTTTTGCATACTACTTCGTTAGAAATAATACACACCTCAGTTACATGATGCTTTATCAAATTTCTGTGTTTTCATCAGTTTTCTGATGTGACACTTTAAAATGTGCCGAGTTGGATTCCTGAGAAATAAGACCAAGTCTTCAATTCTCCCTCCAACTTAGGCCATTTAGATCAAATTCTGCACTTCAGCTGGAGACAGAGTAGACTCTACAGAAGGGAGAGAATGAGCGAAGAGGAAGAGGATGAGGGAGTATAAAGAGAGACTGTTTGTAGGGCTGCTGGAAAGGAAGGAGGGGAACAGAGGACGGGCTGTCGCAGCCATCGGAAGCTGCCCACTGAGCGCATCTTGACAGCATCTTTTCCTGTCTCTCTGTCCGAGTCACACAAACACACACAGTTTTGCTCTTAGACACCACTGTTGTTAGTTTTGTTATGTATGGAGGCTGCCAAGACTAAAAAAAAAAAAAAAAAAACCCAAAAAACCCCACACCTGCTTATTTTTCACTTCTGTAAGTCTCAATAATTATAGTCACTTATTATCAGTGTTGGTAATCAGGTGTTATCATGATGCTGTGGTCAGGTGGCATTTCTATAATTCTGCTTCTTGTTTCATATTTGTTTAAAGTTGTTTCTCTTCCTGTTGTATATATACTTTATAACCATGTACGTTTTCCATCGTCACTTCCACCATGCTGAGACACGTGTTTATGGCGTATGGCCATACCACTCTGAGAACGGCCGATCTCTAGTCTGAATTAAAGTTTTCCAAGTAGCAAATGTATATTTTCCCATTTTAGACCTACACAAAAAGTCCATTAACTGAAAGCAGATGCGAGAGCAGATCCAGACATCATGATGACTATTAACTGTTCATCTGGAGGTAAACAAGGGCAGCTAGTGTAGTGTAGTTTCAGGTCTTCATGTTTAACCAGGTAACATGTTATTAATGCTTTTCCATGTCTGTCCAGGCCCTCCACGCTGAGTGTAACTCAGGGCAGCAGCCATGTCGGGATCCTACGATGACTCCATGATCGACGTCTCCAGTGACAGCTTCTGGGAGGTCAGTCTTGCCCTTAAATTCGAGTCACAACACGTTGAAATAATATTTGTCTCTATAATGGTGCTCCATTGCTTGTTCTCAGGTTGGTAACTACAAGAAATCGGTGAAACGGGTAGATGATGGCAACCGACTCTGCAATGAACTGATGAACTGCATACACGAGCGGGCACGTATTGAGAAGGCTTACGCACAGCAGCTGACAGAGTGGGGAAAGCGCTGGAGGCAACTCATAGAAAAAGGTTGGAAAATAGGTTATGAAAGTTTTTAGAATTCAGTCAAAGATTGACAAGTGGGCTCTTCTCTCCTCAGGCCCTCAGTACGGCACTTTGGAGCGCGCATGGACATCTCTCTGCACAGAGGCAGAGAAGGTGAGCGAGCTCCACATGGAGGTGAAAGCGGCTCTGATGGGAGAAGACTACGAAAAGCTGAAGAACTGGCAGAAAGACGCCTACCACAAACAGATGATTGGCGGCTTCAAAGAAACGAAAGAGGCCGAAGACGGCTTCCGCAAAGCTCAGAAGCCATGGGCCAAGAAACTCAAAGAGGTTTGGATTTCAAAGATTTGTGGCGTGATAAAGTCATATCAAGGTGTAGCACCATCTGAATGTCATTGCTATAAGAAAGTCCAGAGCAGAAACAACAACAAGACACATTTAGGCATGACTACCAGTTTTACCCTTCAGTTCACATGGTTACAGATTACTGACTCAGTATTGTTTTCCCTCGATGGCGACCTTAACAACTAAACAACAGAGCAGAAGCTGGCTGAATGAGAAGGCGGCAGCAAACATTAGCCATGATGCAAGCTGACCTTGTCATAAAGCCTGTCTGGAAAAGAAATAAATAGTCTCTGAGGTCATCACCTTAACGTGCATATCAGGTCATGCGCATGCCAATGGTTTTATGTTATGGGCACTTTGTGCCACTTTTCTGAACAGAACGATAACACCTCAGTCTCATCATCCAGTAGTTCTGCAGCTGCATTGATTTATTGAGTGACCAGACAGAGGAAGCGGACAGGGAGGAAATTAGGCTAATTAACTTGCGTAGGAAATGAGTTACTGTCAGGGGTGATGTGGATGTTGTGTCAGTGGTAGACACATGGAGGTTAATAAAAATTTTAGTCTTTAAGTCTTTGTGTTAAACAGATGCACGTTCTGCCCTTAACAAACAGAAGGCATGAAGGGTGTCTCAAGTTTGAGTGGAGGAGAAGGTGCTGTTCTATTTTAAGTGTCCTCTATTTATGAGCTCATGGTCTGTTCAGTAGTGGTGTTGCTGTTCTGGCCTGTACTACAAAAGGAGTTTTAACCTCCTCAGTACTTGTAAATCTAATTTCATTTTTCTTCCCCTCCTTCAACTTGATAATTTTCATTCTTTCCAGCATTATGCAGGACTGTTATTTCTGTTTGACATTATTAAACAAAGAATTCACCTTTTAAAACTCTCTCCCTCACCACTTTATTGTCATTTATGGGTTGAATCCACAGGTGGAGGCAATGAAGAAGTCCTACCACACAGCCTGCAAAGAGGAGAAGCTAGCAGCCAGCAGGGAGACCAACAGCAAACTGGAGAGCAACAACCCTGAAGCCCAAAAGAAGCTCCAGGAAAAACTGGAGAAGTGTCAACAGGAAATGCAAAAGGTACAGATGTGTCTTAAAGGAATTAATTTCTTGTTCAGGTAAAGATCAGATTTACGAATATATAATAGGCATTGTGCTTAATTAGCCTCTTTTTTCTGTTTTTTCACTTTGCAGACTAAAGAACGATATGAGAAATCTCTGGAAGAACTTGACAAGTTGACCCCTCAGTATATGGAGAACATGGAGCAGGTGTTCGAGCAGTGGCAGCAGTTTGAAGACAAACGCATCTGTTTCTTCAGAGAGGTCCTACTGGAGGTTAAACAGCACCTAGATCTCTCAACCAATCACAGGCAAGACTCAGGCTGCTTCAAATAAATCACTTTGACACATAAGTTGTTGTAGTTGAGTAGTGCAATCAGATATAAACTAGGAAATAATTTCAAGTGATAATTTTGTAGATTTCAGACAATCTACCACACACTGGAAGACACAATTTCTGCTGCTGATGCTGAAGAGGATCTGAAGTGGTTCAAGGCTAATCAAGGCCCTGGCATGCCCATGAACTGGCCCCAGTTTGAGGTACAACACCTGTTATGAACTCTGATAAAAATGCAGAAGTGCTGCCTTGTTCATTTCTCTCAGGCCAGACTTTGAGACCATGGTAGTTTTAAAAATAATAAAAAGCTAATTTGAGGTCTTCAACGCATTAAGGACAGAAATTACAAACATTTTTGCAGTGGTAGACGTAGCTCACGGTTTGTGCTTGCAGAATCTAGAAGTCAGGGGGCCGGGGGAGTAAATCTGTCTTAAGCGGTCAGAAAAATAATGATGACTCTTTCTGGCACGTGTTGAAATAACACTGAGCTGTTCTGCATGTGCTTGCAGTATAGTGCTTCATTCCACTATTTTTTCTTTGAAGTAATTTAATTTGCATCTTGTAATAAAAATGAATAACTTCATACCAGGGCTTGGTCTGTGTGAAGGATGAACACAACAATTCCAGCAGGTTAGATGTCCGAACATACATTATAATTAGCTGCAACATAATATGCACTGGAGGAGAGGTACTCTGTGTTGATGCAGAATTTGTGAGCTGCAGCTTACTTGTATCTTTTACAGATCAAGTATAAATGTGTGTTTCCATCTTAACACTGCTCTGCACCTGCTTTCCTTCCCTCATATCTGGCAGAATTTGGACTGGTCCCATCCTCGTTCCTTTAAAAGAAGGTCCATTTTAGTGAGTTCTGCATGTGTACATTCACAAATGCCATGTGCGGTGGGGGAGATCCATTTTTGATCCCAATAACAGGCTCTGCGCTTTACATTTTCATCTCTTTTTTCATGTATGTTTGAGGTCATTTGTGCCATGTCTTCTTTTTAAATTTCAAAAAACGTGAACAGGACAGAGACAACGTTACACTATAGGAGGGTTACATCCTAACAGCACTGAGTCTTTATTCTTGCTAACCTTTGACTTTTGACCCCTCAATGGCATTTGAGCTCTACACCACATCACATGAGGTCATTTTCCCGACCAATTTACTTTAAGATCTTTCAAAATGTGAGCATCCCTATCAATCAGAGGTGTCCAGCAAGCACTAATTAATCACTTCTACAGAGATGGAGTTGTTTTATTGTTGATTTATTGGAGATGTTGTGGCTCCAGTTTAGGGCTGATACTGTGACAACATATGGTGAAGAATGCTGGAAATTTGTTGTTTCATCCAATGAAATGTTCCAAAAATAAAAGCCTGGGAACATTTTCTAAACATTTTGCCAACATTTCACTTGTTTGTTGTTACATGGTTTTGGTTCTTTACTCAGCTCTTCCTTGTTCGCTTCTGGTGAAGGAGACTGTCACTGGTGCTGCATTTCTGTCCATTGGGTGATGAAAACTGTACATGCCTATGTCTCAATCATGCATGTAAAGTTTTAAAATATGGGATTTATGCCTCAGCTTAAGAGATGTGTATGTTTCGTTATACTGTTGACTCTTATACTATGTGTATACTGCTGTGCACATGACTGCGGCTTCGTCTTGATCCGTTTGTGAAGGCTTATTTTGATCCACAGACTGTATTTGTGTTTTATCATATCTTGTTTGTATCTACCAGGATTGGTCCATGGACCTGAACCGAACCCTCAGCAGACGAGAAAAGAAGAGGCCTTCAGAAGGCGTCACCCTGACGGGCATCAGTCAGACGGGGTCAGACCAGCCCGTTCAACCTGCCAAGAGCAGCAGCAGGTAGATATCCATCTCTTTTCTCTCTTGATAATCCCACCTCCAAACACTGGAGACAATCCAGATTCCTGGGCATATCCTTTTTTAAGGAATGCTTGTGCGAGAAAGGGAGAGAAAAAATAAAATTCACAAGTTGGAGCGCTGGGATGCAAAGGTTATATCACAGATTCCATGGTCATGGAAAACATTTTGCCACAGTTTGTTGGTAAAGAATCCATCCTTATAAATCAAGAGTCCGCTAGTACGTAGTTGACTGCAAGCCAAAGAGTAATGTGGAAACATTACTCACACACACACACACACACACACACACACACACACACACACACACACACACAATGAGAGCAACCTTGGATGGATATTAGAGCTGGAAAGTTTAAAAAGAAAAACCTATAATGGACTAGCATCCAACTCAAACACCCATATCTGGAATCAACAGGTTCATTAGAAACACAAGAGCTCTTTCTCTTAATGACATATTCAAACTCAAAAATCTGATTTTAATTTGCACATTTTGATCTATAATATTAGCAGGTAAACCAGTCTGTCCCTTCTAACCCAACTAATCATCACCGGTAAATCCCTCCCACTACCAATGCCAATGTTGTAATAATGATGTTGGGGTGTATTAGAGGTGAGATTAGCAACAGTCTGCTGTTATCGTTCTAATCCCAGAGAAGAAATTCCTGCAGAGAAACGACCTTAGTGTTGTGGCAACGGCCGTGAGGTCACAACAGGGGTTCTTGGAAACGGCTACAAAGAGCTGATTAAGAGAAGCGTGTCCTGCGTTGGTCACAGAGGTGGACAAGCACAGAACAGTCAGTGACAGTGCCTTTCAGGTTGTTGTCGTCACATTTTGTGCATTCCTGTTGTGATATTAAAATGTTATAGATCTTTTGATGTTGTAGACCCGCTGGTTAAAGTTACTTGAAACGTCTCGTCATTCCTCGGCGTATTTGTGACAAGGACTTGTCTGCACAACTGATGAGCTCATTAGTTGAGTCAGCAAAGTTGGGCAGGGACCGCATTTGACCTCTGAACCACAGGAAAAATGATGGCAACCATCAACAAGAGTTAACATCTTATTGTATTCCCACTTTTCTAATTGTTGTTCTTTTTCTAATTGGATTTAGTGTATGGATTGTCATTTGCTGCCCCTATTCTTATCAATGTTTATTAATAGTCTGAATTTTCTTCTTGTCTGTAGTCTGGGATACACTATTAAGTCAGTAATAACTGTGAGGACTCCTGGGAAAGGAATGTTTGTCGATCGAAGTTCCATTATGCAAGACTCCCAGTGAGCAGTGTTTGCTGTAATAACTCTGTGTCTATTAGCTGCCAAGCGTGGCGTGACTGTGTAAACAAAGGCGTTCATGCTCCAGTCTCAAGGCTGACTGATAGCTACTTCTGTTCATGGTCCAGTAATTCCATAAACAGGGAGGAGAAACCCTGTGTTTCCTCTGATATAGGTTCAAGAGCCAGAGCAACTTTTGTTCACTGATGCGGAAACAATACCCGGAAGTAACCTGCCCTCGTGTCACTACTAAAGATGGATTTATTTATTTTTTACAGGGTAGTATTAGTTCTGTACACTGAATGTGTGTGTTTTTGTGGAAAAAACACAAGACAATTGATCCATGGTGTCACAATTGCTGTTATTTAAACAGACCTATTGAGAAATACTGTAATTACTGTGTCCTAAATTTCTTGGAACAAAGCCACATTTAGCTGCTTCCCACTCTTAGTTTCATTTCTTAACTTTAGGTATCCAACAACAGTTTGTCGGATTGAGCAGCAGCTTTAAGTTAGTTAGCAAGCCAATCCCTCTGTGAAAGGGATCTACATTTAAATTTAGTCATTATTTAAAAAAAAAAAAAATTTTCTTCTTAATGCATTGTGGGTCGTAACGCTGTTACCTGGGTGTGATAATGTTTGCAGAACTTGAATTTAAACAGTTGAGGCCTGGATAAAAAAGATATCCTGTTCATAAATCACATGTGCCTTGTAACAACATGCACATAGTGGAAATGAATCAGTCTGGCCTGTACAGCTACGTTGCTATGACATGACTGAAGCGTTCATCATAATTCAAATATCATTATGAGCAGAAGCTGTACCACCTCCAGGACTGTTTTGAAGTTGTAAATGGTGTCACAGGTGTGTCTTTGTGTGTGTGCATGTCAAAAACCCATTTCTTACTGTGCTCCGTGTCGTCAGCCTGAATACACCCGCTAAAACAGCGCCAGCGGGCTCAAACCCCTTTGAGGACGATGACGAAGAAGAGGATGAGGAGGAGGTCGAGGTGAAGCAGCAGACAACAGTCAACCACATCATTGTGAATAAAGAGGATATAAAAACGTTGGTGAACAGGAGCAGACACTGCTCTCCCACATCCTTCTTACTTTTTTCTTTCTCCCTTTAGTTTGAAGGATCTCTGTTCTCCCTCCTTCATCTTTATTACTTTGCTCCCTTCTTCCTTGACATCCTCCCTCCTCCCTCAGGTGGCAGGGTGTTGTGTTGATCTGCATGGTCAGTGGAATGACATCACGCACAGCCAGTGTGCGCCTGTCCTTCGCTCCTAACAATGCCACATCTCGTACAACACTACAGTCTGAACATGCTGTTAAATCAGACAAGTCTCCTACAGTCAGATCTAAATATTGGCCAATATTTGTGCTTTTTGTGTAACCATTATAAGGCATTTTTGGTGCCATCAACCAGCAGTATATGTGCAGTAACAGACACCAAAACAGATCTGACTGTAAGCCTTTATTTTGTGACCCCGTGCAGCTGCTGTTTGTTGACTTCTTCCTCTCTGCTGTTTAGGTGGCTCCCTCTGTTGGTCAGTCTGGATACTTTCAGGCATATTCAACAATGATTTGTCTGGCTTTGCTAAGTTTTTCTGTTGCTTTTTTACACATTGTTCGGTGTTGTTCTTGTTGTCTTTCCTCAGCATTGTGCACATTCACTTGATCTTGTAGTGTCATCAAAGCAAGTTTCAATATGTTGTGGTGAAATGCTTGACATGTCTGCATGCCTGTAACTTAGAATGTTTCCATTTTTTTCAGGGCAAATTGCAAAACCGTCCGTGGATCTGTTGATTTTGCTCTGTGCTGTTTATTTTTCCAACTTTTCTTGCTTTGATCTTGTGTCATTGAATAGTTCCATCAGTGTTAGAGTGCCTGAGATAATATGATTCTGTTTGTTGATGCAGTGCTGGTAGTGTGGAGAAGACTCCAGATTGGTCAGATGAAGACTCGAGTGGCAACCCTTTCTCCACTAACGGCAACGGGAATCCATTTGAAGATGAGCCTACGTCTCCAGTCATCTCTGTGCCTGTGAGGGCGCTTTATGACTATGAAGGACAGGAACAGGATGAGCTGAGCTTCAAAGCAGGTATGTCATCAGCTTGTGGATCCTCAGAAGGGCTTTTTGGACTAAGCATCTCATCACTTCCCCTTCCTTTCTGCAGGTGACGAGTTCACCAAAATTGGTGAGGAGGATGATCAGGGTTGGTGCAAAGGCCGGCTGAAGGATGGACAAATAGGCCTCTATCCTGCAAATTACGTGGAGGACATTCAGTAAATATTTATCCTCAGAGATAGAATAATGTGAACAAAGAATGAGAAAATGTTATATGACGCAGGCTGTAAATAAGAACACACTGCTTTGTTTTTGATCCGTTTCTGGCTGTTGGGAGACTGTAATGTTACTGGGAGGAGGCACACTTAAAAAAAAAAAATAGAAACTATCCAGTTTACCAGCAGCCTTACACAGGAAGAGTGTTACCCAGAGTTCATGCTGTTACTGAAAAGAATAGTCTGAATTTGTTTTGTTAAACACTGGTATTACGGTTTTGGAATGGCATAAACACGCCACTATGGATTCATTAAGGGATGCAACCCTTGTTATCTGTTATCTGCCTTTATCTGTTATCTGCCTTTAAAAACGGTCCATGTTAGCTGTACATCTGCGGAGGGGACCCTTGTGCTGCAATGTTGTGCTAGATTTGATTCGATTTTAAACCAGTGCTCAGCCTTTTCAAGGCTTTTCCCCCCGAGATATTTATTTCCTAAATCAACTGTTATTGGTCTTTATGTAGTTGATGTTGTGCAGGATTGTCTGGTCACTGCAAATGAATGTACAATCACTGATGCTTTTTCTCTCGACCTTTGACCCTCTGAGGCTCAAATATAAAGTTTTGCTTTTTGATGCCTGTCAGAATTTATCTCACTCGTAGAAAAATGTTTCATTTCCCTCTAAGACAGGATATGGGAGATTCTTTTAATGTTTGATTTTGTGAGAATATATAAAGCTGCCATTGTTCATCAGGATGCGTATGTGCCTGTAAATAGCATGGATAAAACAAATGAAAGCGTTGAGGTCAGATTGTTCAGATTGTTAATTTATGATGCCACAAGTGCTTTTGTTCTACTCTTGTTAGAATACTGTGACTGAGAATCAGTTTGTATAGTGATTGAATATTTTATCACCAATGTCCCTTGAATATGTTATATTTGTAAATATTCCCCCCCTTCAGAGGGCCATAATCTTTGAAATAATCAACTTTGTGAATAATAATGTTAAGGTAAGACGTTAATGATCATATGTGATTTTATGAACTTATATATATTAAATAGTTTAGTTTTTGGTCCTTGAGATGAAGTGCGGGCTCATTTATTCATTCATGCAGTCAATCATTCAGTCATTCTCTGCTCTATCAGTCTATAAAAGACAGGTTCCCCTACACCTTCATCCTAAGGCACATTTATTACATCACAATGGAGTTTTCAGGGCACACTGCTGTCAAAACACAGCAACAGATTTATAATAAGGTTTGTTAATGTTCCACAACATAATAAATTCATCTGAAAAAAAAAATTGTGCTCTTTTGTTCTTTATGTCATCCTATTGACGTGACTATCAAATAAAATATCTATTACAGTTACACCAAAAGTTTTCCACAGTTACTATTTTTGATCATTTCCTTTGCTGTATTTAACTACATTACCCATAGGCCTTTGCTACAATAACATAACCACGGGAACATTTGAACCATTCAGAGCTCTACCACGGGGTCTGGTACTGACGTGTCGTGTTATGTTACAAGAAAAACAAGTTCTTTTTTTTCATGCCGTTTGTTTCACACATCGTTTTTAACAACGTGCAGAATAATGTCAGAGCCGAGCAAGCAGGACATTGCGGCTATTTTCAAGCGACTTCGCTCAATTCCGACGAATAAGGTGAGGACTTTAAACGACAGGCGGGTGCCTTCGTTAACAAGGAAGTTAGTTGAACTCGAACTCTGACACGTAGCACCTCGACAAAACCAAACTTACCATTAACGTAACTGAGGATTTTAAAAATGATGTGTTACTTGTCCTGTTAACGGTTATTTGGTTATGTTTTGTTGAACGTTGTTCCCTGACAGCGTTTGCTAAAAGTGAAACGTAAAATAAACCAGAGGCGCTTTAGCCAAATGGTTGCTAGCTAGCTGCTTGTCAAACAGCTGATATTAGCCCTGTTTGTTTAGGATATTTTTTCTTTTTTTTCACCATGATCAAGACTTTTAGCACACTTATGCTGACATGAGTCACTAATGTGTACATCCCCCGACAAATTGTGGTAGTATATTGTTTTTGTCTGCCAGTTTACTATGAAATTCAATTTAATTAAGTAACAGCTGTTATTTAGAAATCAGGGAACTTAACAGACAAGATAAAATAATCATCGACAGGCACATTTTTTCCCTTTAAATTAACAATTTACTTTGTTTTGCCCCACTTATTGTTCTTTGTAGTGATTTTTGATCATTTAATCATTGAACGTGTTTCTCCTTTACTCTAACCCCTGTAGATTTGCTTTGACTGCTCAGTTAAAAATCCCAGCTGGGCCAGCATCACATACGGTGTGTTCCTATGTATAGATTGCTCTGGGACACACAGATCTCTTGGGGTTCATCTGTCCTTTATCAGGTAAATGGGGGTGTATTCCCGGAGCACATTTTTAATACAAACATTCAGTGGAAAGGGATAGGGTATTAAAGCAAAGAAATGTAGTATAATTAACTATTCAATTGAAATCAACACATTTATTTATATCTTTTGAGGGCAATATTGGAACCATGTGAGTTGAAAAACTTGTTTTGGAACCTGTTATGCCCTTGGATCATGTCAAACCATTAAATATTCTTCAATTTGGTTCACTTAAATCCAGGTCAACTGAGCTGGATTTCAACTGGTCATGGTTTCAGCTGAGGTGCATGCAAGTCGGAGGCAACACCAATGCCGTAAGTAAATGAAGGAAATTATTAGCTTAAATCTCAGGTAACCTAATTCTTAGTGTTTACTTTGCCATGTCTCTACTTCTGATGGCAGATAGCATTTTTCAACCAACATGGGTGCACAACCAACGCTGCCAATGCCAAGTATAACAGCAGAGCTGCTCAGCTGTACAGGGAGAAGATAAAAACTCTAGCCACGCAAGCTACCAGACGCCATGGCACTGATGTAACTTCCCATACAATTTTTTAGTCCTTTGTTTCTCATTTCATGCCAATTTTACCTTAATCTGTGCAAATATGTAAATTACTTTAACTGTTCCTCTCATCTGCAGCTATGGCTCGACAGTCAAGGTCCTCTTTCTCCAACAACACCAGAACCTAAACAGGTGGATTTCTTTAGTCTGCATTCAGAGGTATGTAGTGTAGTACAATTTCTTTGTGCTAAATATTATCTACATTCCTATTTTATTGGCTTTTTAAAAAACTAATAATTCATCTTTGCTCATGTTCTTAAGGCTGAAAATCTAAATGCGGACATGAGTCTCTCTATGTCAGAGAAGGCTGTAACCGCTGTAAAAGAGGATGACAAAAATGGTAATAATTTACATAAATAATACTACCAAGTCCAAATTTCTGCTCTAAATACTATTTATGCTTTCAGGTAAGACAGAGGAGGGTCCAAGTGTGGACTTGTTGGGTGCCTCTCCGAAAGCAAATCCAGGTTGCTGTCATTGATTTTAAATATTTTCTCCTTTTTTAAAGTTTGTAAACTCATTTTATCAGTTTTGGGTCTCTCCAGAGCTTCCATCTCTGATTAAGAAGAAGCCGGCTGCTACTAAGAAAACAGTATGTACCGTTGCGTTGTTCTGTCCATCTCAGACGGAGCAAGTACACATATGCTGCATCTCTTTCTAGCTGGCTTCTAAGAAAGGTGGTCTGGGTGCTCAGAAGGTCAGCAGACAGAATTTCTCTGAGCTGGAGAAGAAGGCTCAAGCTGTCGACAAGCTCAGAGAGCAGGAGGAATCTGCAGCCGCTAACAAAAATAATGCTCAACCTGAGGAATCCATGTAAGTGTTTACACTTCTTTTATGCTTTAATTATTATTTCATGGGTCGAAGATCTTTTTTCCCCATCCTTCAGTGGTCCATCCTTGCGTCTCGCTTACAAAGACCTCGAGCAACACAGAAAATTAGAGGAGCAGAAGCTGAAGGGATTGGATGGGAAGAAAAAAGAGCAGGCTGAGAGACTCGGGATGGGTCTAGGTGTCAGGAGGTATGATGAAGAGGAGGAGACTGTCTAGAAGCATGTTTACATTTCTTTCACGTGTTTTGATTTTCACTGATGTTGTTGCAGTGGCGTGTCTCACTCTGTGACCTCAGACATGCACATCATCCAACAGGAGAATCCTTACAAGAGCACAAAAGGGAGACTGTTTGCTGGGGATGATGAAGATGATGGGTGCATCACCTCTAGGTCAGTTTAATTATACGTTATATATATAAATGTTTGCCTCATACCAGGAAGGTTTCAGTTCAGTTCCTAGCTCAGGTGGTGTTTGGAGGGATTGATGGATCAGAGTATCTTTTGGGGTGTTTGTTAAGGAGCTCCTTTAGTGGTGAGGATCAAACCCCGGGACATTTTTCCTTCCAATGGGAAGACGAAGGGGAGGAGAAGGGCTGGAAGAAGGAGAGCATGAAGCCCGAGCCTGACTTCTTGACTTCCACCATCACATCAGTGCATGACAAGTACATGTCTCATTTGTCTTTATTGCTCTGGAGATTAGGAATTATGTTTTCACACACGTTGGTTTGTTTTCAGACCCACAGCTAGGAGGAAACCAGAACCAGTCACAAGTACAGGAGAAGCTCAGCAGAAGTTTGGAGATATGAAAGCCATCTCCTCTGACATGTACTTTGGAAAACAAGATAAATCTGAGGTATCACACCACCATGCATTTCGTCACATCCACGATTATGATTTAAGAGAACATTTTTAGCTAAGACACAGCTTGCTTCCGTTGTCTAGTATGAAACCAGATCAAGACTGGATAGACTGGCTGGTAGCGCTTCTATAAGTTCAGCAGACCTTTTTGAGGATCCAAAGAAACAAATGGGTAAGACGGGGTTTGAATATAAACATGTCTAAGTCAACAATTTGCCCAACCCACTTCTATAGACCTAGAGTCTGATATGCTGATGATGGTGTGGTTTCACCCCGGGTTTGTCTCGTGCACACAGGAAGCTCGTACCGGTTGACCAACATGCTACCAAATGCTCCTGACATGTCCCAGCTCAAACTGGGAGTGCGCTCAGTTGCGGGGAAACTCTCTGTCATGGCCAGCGGTGTAGTCAACACAATTCAGGTCAGGTCCAGAACTACACACCACCCTAACATTTTTGTTTTAATAAATTACTTGCTCCAATAATGCATTATCTTTTTGAAATCCAGGACCACTACAATTCCTGAGTCACATGTTTCCCTTGGATTCAACACTAGTGAGTAAGCGAAGGAAGACCGAGCACATGTACTTCGCAACAAATACATATAACCAAAAATATAGGTCATTAAGTTTACTGTTTGCTTTGGGGTGGGGGGTGTTGAGGTCACTTTGTGTAGCATCCTGTAAAGGTTTAAAGTGGTGACATGAAGATGGGATTTGGATTTTTCATTCCTGCTATCAATGAGCAGGTTCATTGTGTGTCATAATCATTCTTTTGTTACCCAGTCCAGCATGTCTGAATGTGTCCTTTTCATCTCCAAAGTGCAATTAAATTTGTTCTTCCATAGACAAGGAGCAAAAATTGATGATGAGGCCTTAAATGAAAAGATAAATGAAACAGAGCCGTGGTGGTTATGAAGAAGCCACCCGTGAAAGAAAAGATTATTTAAGGGATAGGCAGTGTGCATTTGTGCTAATCAGACAGAATACTAAGGTCTGTTTTGTAAGATTCTGAATTTTGTACTGTAAAAATTTTATATTACATGTGTTTTGTTCATTTTGGAGATATTGGAGATATCTTTTCAAATTCTAGACATGCATCTCCTACTTGTAGGGTCAGATTGCTGCTTTATTGTTCCTACAGTAGCCTGGGATGGACAATCAAATCTGGAAATAAGCTTAATCTGACCCTGGAAACAGGAAAGAGCTGGGGCAGATATTTAGTTCTTGTAGTTTGTATTTTTTGCCACAAAGCGTCGCTAAATCCCACAGACTGGGGCCTCCAAAGACCGAAAGCGAAAGTTTTGACTGGTTATATCTTTTGTGCTAAAACACCTGTTTTCTTCTCATGTTAACTGTCTTCTGTTGGTTGAGCTTCTGGCTGCAAAGTGAAGTATGCTTTAAAAAAAAAATAAAAAATTGTATAATGCTTTAATTTCGGTCACTTGCACTATGCGCTACGTTCTGTTTTGTTTTTTTCTAGTCGATTTTCTCAGACTGAGACATTTTGTTGAGAAGCAGGGTAAAAATGTTACCTGTGGAGTGCTTTTTGATGAAGCTTTGGGTTGATGCTGTTTTCCGTTTGACATTTATTTTCATGAATTGCAACTTTTATTGAATACTTT
The DNA here is from genome assembly GCA_016586285.1 of Arothron firmamentum. NCBI lineage: Eukaryota > Metazoa > Chordata > Actinopteri > Tetraodontiformes > Tetraodontidae > Arothron > Arothron firmamentum. Next base: position 204,809 of record BJFM01002443.1, read on the forward strand.
GGTATTTAATTTGACTGGACATGCTTCTATTTCAAGCTCTGCTAAGATTTGCCTGTTTGATGCACCACAGTTTGCATATTTCAATGGAGCATCATGCTGGTCCATGACAAATATTGACTGTAATTGGGTTTGGGATTTGACCTTTGAAGGCAATCATTTTCTTTTAGCTAGGCTGGACGTCATTCAGGATTATTATTACCAGAGGTAAATATAAAGGTGTGGATTTTACCAAGACCGAATATTTGTTTACTGCATCACTTTATGCCTTAGTGCAAACATCTTTGTTGAACATTCCTTCACAGTTACATTTTATTTAGTCCTCTAGTTGCCCTTTTTTGCACAATAAATTGCTATTGGCAGCTTTTGCTTGAATGTACTCTGTTGCAGTTGAATTTTTGACAATACGGCCATGTTTAGATTTTTATAATAAGCTTTGTAAAATGGATTTAGCTTCTGCAACTTGCTTGACTCAGTCGCTGGAACTGACATTTTTCCACTCAGATGTAATAAAAGGTTTCTCTCAGCTGAGAACTGCAATTTGGCAATCTGGTAAGGAAAGCTGCTGCCAAATTTTGATATATATATTTTTAGTAAACATGTAAGCAAATCACGCTGAATGCTCATTTTGTGTTCTGAAATGTGTTCTGTGTGTCTTGCAAGATGATATAAAGGGATTAAAATGTGAAAACGATTATTGGGATTGATCATAAAAGGAATTCATTAAAGAAATGCTTATTAAAGATTTTTATTATGTGAAATGCTTCATTAAGGACTAAAATTTCTTTTTTAATATTTTTATTTTGCATGGAATACATGATGGAAAGTAATTGTGCTGTAATCGGAAGACTAACGACAATAAATTGGGAATTACATTAATACATAGATGATTAGGGATTCATTTCTCAAGGCGAACCTTAAAAACAAATTAAGTGATAGGAATATTTTAACCAATAGCTTGGACATGTTGCTGAGTAGTTATTATTTAGAATGAATAAGTGTTGAAAGACCACCTTCACGGCTGTTGGCAGCCGCTTACGTGGCCTTGTGAGATGTTTGTAGTCTTGACGTACTATCGGAAATATGGACGCCACGGTTGAAATCCGTTTTAACATTTTAACGTTCGACAAATGTTGATATCCTAAAATGTTTATGACATTGTGTGTGCAAACCTCGCAATGATTTTCGAAACATTATATTCATGGTATTTTTATATTCCTGAACATTAATTTAGTTATTGAAGAATTTACACAGAGCACCCAAACGCGGCATTTCCCAAACGAAGGAAAGGTCTTTCACAGCAGAAAATGCTAAACATTAGGGGCTAATTACGCTTTTTAGAGGATTTTGACACTCTAAAAATGCCCTTTGTACAAAGTCTGTTTTATTTTACGACGCAATAAGTTGTTAGATAGAGATTTTTTCCCGTTAAACCTGCTGAATTTTTTTGTAAAGTTTATCAATAGTGCGTCATTTGCTAAAATGCCTACAGAGGTGAAGCAGAGGAAAAAGTCACAAAAAATAATTGATGAAATTTCCGAAACGTCGCCTGTAAATAGAAAAAATGACGTCCAAAAAGAGAAGACGGAAGCTGGAAAAAACGTTAATAAAACTTATTTGGATTTTAGAACTATTTTGTGTTTACTGTCGCTAGCCGCCTGTGGAGTTCTGAGCTGGTAAGTCAGAAAACAACTTTTTGTGTTTCGCCGCGTTCAAATTTTGCATTAAACTTCGATTATTATTGTTATTAATATTTTTGGATCTCAGGGTGGTGCTACATCAGAATGAGAGGTTTTCCGAAATCGAGGAAAAGTTCAGGTTTCTGCACGGAAAGACTTCGAATCTATTCACCATGGAGGAAGAAGTCTTGAAGGTTTCTAAAAAGGTGGGTTTAACTGCAGATAAATGGGACCTTAAAGGGTCAATTCGCCAAATTTGTGCACTGTAATCATTGTAATTAGGGCTGGATTTTGTGTAAGAGTATTTCTTTTGAGTGTTTAACATTACTATTTAAAACCCCACTTATTTCCTAGTTTAAAGCACTACCTAGCAACACGAATCAAACACACTGTGTAATATCTCTGTTCAAATGTGTATAAATACTGAACTTTCACAATGAAATATGTTGATAGAGGCATAATACCCAGTTTAAGTTGAACAGATATACAAAATACCCTGATTTTATTGGTGAAAGAGGGAGTAAATGGACATTTTGTCATAGCACAAAGAGACTAAGTGGTTATCATAGATTATTGGCAGTTTTAAGGTCCACTAATTTTATTGGAGTATTTCCCTGAACCCATCCCCATACTTCAATTCATTTATCATGGTGTACACATGCGTATTATGAATAACGATGACCATAGAGCTCCCACAGAAACAGCCCTCCTGTTTTGTGTTGTGGCTGCAGCTTGCTGTATCAGAAGATGACCTACAGGAAGCGCTCTCCGCCATTTCCTTGGCAAAAAGACTCCAGCAGGACATTTCATCCCTCCATAATGCTGTCATGGCGATGCAGGCTGATGAGGATTCTGCTTCCCGTGACCTACAAATGGTCAATGCACGTTTCTTGAACGTGACAGAAATGTGGCACGAGCGCCTGGCTGTCATCACCTCTGACCTGGCTGCCCTAAAGGCAGAGTCTCGGGACGCTCACGCTGGAGCAACCGAACAGGTGAACGAAGCTGAGCGGAGGGCCCGGTCACTTGCAGAAAAGTTGGAAGAGCTTGAGGACAGCACCAAGAGGAATGCCAGAGCTATGGAGCGCACGGAGGAGGATGATATCAAGCGTGTGCAGGGTCAGCTGGATTGGAACACAAAGCAGATTCAATACCTGGAGGAGCAGATCAGGAGCTTGACCAAACAGGATTCTGAACTAAGCTCTCAGCTCCAGGAGCATATTCCCAAGGCGCTGGAGTGTGAGAAATACCTGCCGCAGGTGGACGAGGCGGTACGTTCCATTCTAAGGCTTGGAGGTGATCTTAGCGGGGCCGAGAAACGCCTAGAAGAGGTGACGTTGCAGGTGTTTGGGACTGAGGACAGCATGCTGAAAGCACTCGATGAAATTCTAGAGATTAGGCAAGAACTGGACACCCTGCAGGCCCAGAACAGCATCCTGAAGATGAAGAATGAGTTGTCCGTGGTCAAAGAAGCGGTGCGTGAACTCACCATGGTGCTGAAGGAAAACACGGTCGGCAGCCAGTTGAACATGGAAAGCGTGGCAGAAGAAGAGTGGAGAGCCTATGAAGAAGAAGAGGAGGAAGAGTGGGTAAACGATGAAAAGGATGAGACAATAATTGAACATGAAGACTTCATAGAATGATGTCATTGTTATGGATGTTATAGGAAATATTTGCTATTGACAGTATTAATATTTATGATTGTTTTTTTAATTAGGATTTTCCAACATGCTTTTGTTAGTGTAAAGACAAACATGAACCTTTAATGCAAAAGGACATAACAAAGGACAATTTGATTATATATTGCTTTTCACCTGTTTTGTCACTGCACTTCTTTTAAATAAAGATATGTATTTACAAAAACATTTATCTGAGCGTATTCTTGCATACATAGCTCTAATTTCTTCATAGACAATGGCCTTAAATTATGTTCAATTATATATACTGTGTAGTCGAACATTCATACCTAGAGCCTGTTTCTGTCCTGTTTCAGTGCGAGAGCGTGCAGCCGATGTTGGATGGTCTCGGGGGTCAGCGTGGAGCTCTGCTCCCTCAGCTGGAGGGGTTTGAGCAGGACATGATCCGGCTAAAAGCGTGGGCTTCTGGGCTGACAGCCAAGCGTGAACAGCTCGAGAGCAGCCTGACAACACTGACCGACGCTGTGGGACAGATCGAAGAGCGCACTTCAGCCATCACAAAGGACCTATCCAATAAGGTATAAACATTTATTGTTTTCAAATACAGTATAAGTTGTGTCCTTTACTGCTAATCAGGCTAATGTGAGGTCCTTCTCTCTGCTCTCCTTAAAGGTGGCGTCAGTGAGAACAGATGTGCGACGGATGGACGGCCTTCGTTCCGAGCTGGTTTCCCTGTTGGTCCAGGTGCAGGAGCTTGAGGACAAGGCCAATCAGGTGGAGAAAGGTATGGTCAAACGAATCGGGGAGGTGCTGGCCAACAGCATCGACCGCGTGACGAACGTCCGCGCTGCATCCGAACGCAACACGCAGTCCATAGAGCAGCTCCGCCGGCGCGTCCCCGAACTCGCTGCCGCTGACAAACAGATGTCCGAGCGCTTGATGGAGTTGGAAAGCGGTAGGGCTCGTGTGATAAGAACGGTGACCTTCGCCAGCGACCTCAAACCAAAGGTCGCCACCATCAAGAGAGACTTTGGGGCGTTTGAGCCTCAGCTGACAGACCTGGTTGTGCGAATTGGACGCCTGGCTGGTGACCTAACGAAGAGGGAGCAGGAGATCGCCGAGCTGAGGCAGACGCTGGCTAACCTCACCGCAGTACAGGGAGATTTAAGCGTCACGGCCAAACAGGTCAACGACATCGGAGAGATGCACGGGTCAAGTTGAACGCCGGATGAGATCGAGGTTTTATTTGGTCATCTGTCATACTACTGTTTAGAATAAAGCAAATAAACGGATTGTTCTCATCAGCTTCAAAGCACACAATTATTGATCAGGTTTGAACCACTCGGCCATTTTGGTGTCCCACACCACCCTTTGACACCTTTGTGTTCTCGCTCCACACTAACATTTTTCAGGTTCCTGAAAAATACCTGACTCAGATGATCTGTCAATGACAACTGCACACAAGTCACAAACACAGCAATGTTGTGGGATACACGGGTTTCATTAAGTAGTGATATATTTCAATTTAGCTTTAAAAGTTGAAATTCTTACCATTTCTGTATCATTGCACGTGATCCTGAGGGCCTGTTATTTAATTATCCAGTGTCAGAAATAATTACAACATACCTGTTTTTACAGCCTTAGCACACTAGTTCTGGCAGATTCAAAGAATTGAGGTAGCTTTTCAAACTTTCAGGTCAAATGATATTTTAATGGTAGAAAAAAAAGTAAACAAAGTCAACCGAAATGGTTTTGCAATAGGTTGTGTGCTCTTCAACTTTAAGATGTAAAAAGATCCCCTCCAAAGTTTCAAGAAATACAGTAAATTTGTCAAATATCATCTGGCACATCAAGAAGGAAATAAGACATTTGAGTGGAACCTTTAAACCTTTAAATCTGAAAAGTGCTCCATGAATGTGGGTTTACAGTCACAGTTCAGTAGTCCAGACTCATAACACTTCATCTAAATTGATGTTCTGTTGTACAGAGCTATGCACCATCAAGCATCAGCCTTGAGCAACAGTTCAAGGTGAAAGAGGAAAGCGAGCTGTCACAAATCTGTCCGTTCTGGTTTCCTGACGTCGCTGCAAACACAAACCCTACTCTTCCTTCTCATTCACGATGGGCATCTCCTCCAGTGTCCGTGTGGTCTCCTCCAGAGCTTTCTGAAGACTGGAAATGGCCATTTCATGGTGCTCCAGCCTGGCTGCTTTAGCTTCCAAGCTGGCCAGCGTGCTCCTTAAGCTCCTCAGCTGCTCCGGCTCCTCGCTGCTGCTGCCTTCTACAGTGGCGAGCCTCACCTCCAAGTCCTTCACCAACTGATCCAGGTCAGAGTCTTTTGAGGTTAGCGTAGCCTGGATGTCACCCAGTGTGTCCATGTTGGACTGGAGCTCTTCTAAACGCTTGGTCAGCACCTCCAACTCCTGCTGCATGCCTCTTTTAGCTTCCTCCACAGCCTTCGCGTTTGCTGCCAGAGCGCTTTCTGTATCATCGTACTTGGAGAGCAGCGATTCCACTTTGCTGGTGACGTCGGATATCGATGTTGAAAGTGAGTCTGTGCTCTCCTCCGAGGCTTTGACCCTTGCTTCCAGGTCATCTGCTTGTTTCCTGGCCTGAGTCTCTGCCTCGTTCATCTGCGTCTCCACATGATGCACAGCATCGGTGACCTGCTCCACACTGCTCTCCAACGCTCCACTTTTGTCCTTCAGGGCCTGGACATTGGCCTCGGCAGCAGATACTGCTTTTCTGAGACTCCCAATGGTCTCCTGCATGACCGACCTCACCGTTTCCACCTCCTGAGACATAGAGGCTACTTCCTGGTTACGAATCTGGAGCTCCGCCCTCACTGCTCCTATCTGCTCCCCGAGTGATTCCACTGAGGCATGAGAGGTCTGCTTGGCCGTTTTGATTTCAGCTACAACATCAACAATGGCCGATAGCTCCTGCTTGATGAGTGCGGGGTCCTCCATGTCGCCCAGACGGGCCCTGAGGTCAGCCAGCTGGCTCTGCGCCTCACCCTGCGCTTTGGTGAACTCCTCCAAGCTGACTTTGATGGACTGACTCACCTCAGCCAGCCGCTCCTCTACAGTCTTCTCCAGGGAGGAGAAATCCTTTTCTCTGGCCTCCTTCACCTCGTTGATGCCCTCTGAAAGGTCCCTGAGTAAGTCGTTTTGGAGCTTCTGAAGGGTCTCCTCCACCCTTCTCGTCTCCAGCTCGTTGTTCGTCATGCGGCTCATGACTCCCTCCAGCTCTGCTCTTGTGATGCCTGCTGATGTTTCCAGCCCATCTATTGCACTCTTTAGACCATTCATCTGTGTGGAAAACACATAATTGAGTGAAAAGTAATCTCTAGATGATAAATTAGTCTGAAACAATAAAAATGGAAGTCAGAATGTTAAAAAAGGGGTAATGTAAATGAGGGAGACTCCCAAGACACCTTTGACTACTCTTATAGAATAAAACGCTTTTGTGATGAAACAGAATTCTGCAAGAAATTTTCTTCAAAATGTTCTGAAGACTGAAGATCGGCTTGACCAGACCAGAATGTAGCTTTGTGCCTATCATTCTGTTTGGTGTGCATCATCAAAGATATTTGTTTTCAATTTGATGTTAAACATTGTTTTGGCCAGCCTTTGTAAAATCTTGCCTACAATTCTATCTTCAAAAAGCTGCCAAGTGAGGAATCACACTTTAGTTAAGTTTGAGTGCCACAAAATGGCACAGTAATTGAGTAAATGTACCTTGCATCAGTGTTCTAATCACCAGTGACCCGCCACTCCCCACTCGAAACACCTGTTGTCAAATACTCTTTTCCTTCCTGCACTTTTATTAATGAAAACATACAAGAAAACACTCCCAACCCATATAGGAAGTGTAAACATCCTATTGATAAGGTAACATTTCAACCTTCTACCAATGTTGAACCTACCTGTAGGAGGACGCCGTCCAGTTTCGTGGCCATGTCTGCGTTTTGTCGTGCGCCCTCCTCCTGCCGGGCGGTCGCCTCCTGCATTTCCACCACCACTTTCTGCAGGTAAAAAGCAGCAAACCCCGCCGCACTGATCACAGCAACATAAAACACGGTGGTGCAAAGCACCCCAAGAAAACTCCGTGACCGCGGCCGTGACCTCTGGGGCCCGGGTGCAGCCGCCGCGGACCCGCTGCTGCTAGCTTGGCTTTTCTTCGGCGCGTCATCCTGGCTGGATGCTGCGCTCTTCTCGTTGTTTCTGTGCCGGTTCTTCGCCGTCATCCTTAGTTTGCGGCCCTCGGTAGATTTCTTGGCTAAGTGGGGGACTTGTTGCTGCTGTTGCTGGTTTCTGTTGCCGGGGATGGACCGAGCGTTCCCAGCAGCAGCGTATCAGTGAGCGCGTCGTGGCTTTTCCACTGGGCTTTTCGAGTTTAGGTATGCGGATGGGGGCTGTCCCTCGTTAAACGATGCCCTAAAAGCAGGAAACACTGAACAAATTCTTCTTATTTTAAATAAGTATATCGACCAAACTTGTTTATTTTTTTTTTGTCCCTGTTTTTGCAACAGCGTCATCTCCTGCGCGCAACGATTTCTTCTTCTACCAACTCATTTTACATCAAAGCGTACTTATGCGCAAACGGACTGAATACACGCAACAAAAGTTAATTAAAAAAGCAGTTTAAAAAGTGTAGAAGAAAGGTTGTTCCCTCTGCAATGTTTGTGGTATAAAACCTTGAATTATAGGCTTTTTTTTGGTCACCGGTTGTTCTTTCATTCATTGATGCAAACTTGCAACAGGCTCTGTTTCTTCCCACCAGCTTGCTCCTCCCTTCATACGTGGCAGCTCTTCATAGAGATGCACAACAGGGACGTTTTTGTTCATATTTTCCCGCTGTGTGACCTTCGTGTCGCAATTTCATGAATCTGAAAGGACGATATTTTAATTATTCTTTTTCTGGGTTATTCCAACATTCTATTTCTATATGCTTACTCTTGAATACAATAAAGATTTCGATACCAATAGAACTGAATTACTTAAAAGATTAAATTAATGATAAATATCAGTCTGGATTTATAATCCATGTTTGTATGTTTTTATTATTTCACAAATTTTAACATTTTTCTTTCTCCGACCGCATGAGACTCATTTCCAATTTCACCGCTAGATGTCGCTAAAATAACAATCAAATGAAGCCACGTCTACAAAGCCTTTTGGACACCTAAACACAACATAAGTGCGTTATAGCAAAGTTTTAGATTGAACAGGACTATGGTTCAACTAGTATGTAATTTAAACACTGCAATTATTAGGATTACGAATTAAAGAACACCTTTTGTTGATTCATCGCTGATGTTTGTAATCACATACACTTATATTTCTGTTTCAAAAAATGTGTGATTTCAAGCCATCACAAGGTCTCCGAGGACACTATGAACGCATCATATGGCCCCGCCCAAACGCCGTGACAACAGACGCTGGTCTCCAGGTGTTCGCTGTATGATTTTGTGTGGGTCTTGGTCGTTGTTAAACTTTGTCGGTATATTTGCATGAGATGGCCTAATTCCGTACGCCTGTCACTCCGACGTGTAAAATGCCGTCTCTACGCAGCTGCTCTCGCATCTTCTCCAATGACGCGGGAAAGCCGCTGAGATGAAGACCGACGCGGGGATGAGAATTTGAGCTGTGTTTATATCCTCGAGCAGGGAAAGCTAGCGGCTACGCTAGCCCGTTAGACAGACAGGTCAGACGCCCCGGCGGTGACCGCTTTGGAGATAAAATTCTTGTGACCATGGCTGGGCTCATCAAGAAGCAAATCCTGAAGCATCTCTCCAGGTCAGTGCTGAATTGGTTCAGCGTAAGCAGACGCGGAGCGAGGTCGACGAATGATTTCAGCTGTCAGAAATCGGTTAGCTAGCACTCACCAATATGTCAATGTAACCTAATCACTAATAGACGTGACAAAATCTGTTGTTTAAATAACGGAGGCTATGGATGAACGTGTTTCTTCTTATGCCTTAATAAGTTAACTCACACCCTTGACGTTTTCTGGACTGTCAGTTGCGTATTTAGTTAACGCAACTCCCACTGACTTGAGACGTAGCTAGACAGCTAACTTGCTAACGATTGGGGTTCGCTGCTGAATTGCTAATCCCTGAATATTTGCATTAGCAGGTTCAGTGACTGAGTCAGATTGCTTAAATCAACAATCTCAGCCTTCCCTCCCATACAGTTTTTTTCCGGTCAGTGGTGGTGGACGAACACTTGAATAAATCATATTTAACTTTGACAAAAATATACATAAAAAAAAAATCTTTGAAATCATCTTTTGCGCTTTGTCGTGAGTTCTGTTTCTCAACACATTAGGATTTATATACAGAAATATATTTTCCAGAGAATATAAGACTGTTAAGGGGCAGCACATGGTTCAACCTTGCTGACATTCATTATTTACTTCACTGTCCCTCCAGGGACTTTCAGTGGACTATGTCCTTTTGTTCCAGGGTTATTGCATAAAACATACTTCTCTGATTAAATTCTGCTAAACCAAAACAACTGGATCTTAATGGTAATGTGACTGGTGTCTTTAAAAAGAAATGTATTATTGTGTTTATGGTAGAGATTATCGAGATTGCTGAGCTGTGTTTAATTAAACAGTCGCTGGTAATAGTTTAATAATGTTTAGCGTTGCCTTTCAACACCAATCTCCAGGCTTCTTTTATCTGCTACCCATGCAGATGAGTATGCTGCCCTTCACCAATGTGCATTCAGTCTCCCTGTGCTGTGTGTTGGCTGTCTTTCCGGTAGGCTGCCCTTGGCAGCGTTACCATCAACATTGTCAGGAACTGACTTGAAAAGTTGTGTTGTCATCTTGCTTCTGGGCTTGTCATCTGATCTTCTTTATACTGGGCTGACTGGTCAGGCACTCGGTGGCAGAATATGACCCGTGCAGCGCTGCCAGAATGCCACCCCAGTATCATTTATTGGTCATGCAAATACTGTTGATGGTTGCTTGATTTTTTTTGTATGCTTTGGCTGTTTCACTTGCGAGATTTTGCCAGCTCATCCTGGTTTTAACATCAACCAGGAGTGTTTTGCACTGCTGTAGGTGTTCTTGTACAAGTGTAGGTCATGCTGTGGGTGTCAACATAGCAGCTTGGCTCCACGGTCACAGAAGACGCCGATCTGCACGCTATCTGTGACCAGGAGGGGCCTGTTATGGTGAAGCAGCACCACACTTTCAAAAGTTCCCTACAATTGCTCTTTGTCCTCTGGCTAAGACAAAGGAAGGTAGGTGATAAATTAAACTACTGGCATTGTAAAATATTAAAAAGACATCAGTTGCAGAGCAAGCACATTTAAGGAATGACAATAACACCATTATATGAATATCTAAATGAGGCTCTATGGAAAACATTCGAGGAATGTGGACTGTTCTCATTGCTAATGTTAAATGTCTTGAAAAAAGTTAGAATTACAGGGTACATGTGCCTTTGTGCTAATTATATACTTTGTTTAAACTCACCCCAGGTATCTTTGGACTCGAAGCATTGTTCCTTTTAAATGACCTCCTGCTAACGAATTCTGTGCCAAAGTAATTAGCTGGTCATTGCTGCTACACCTCCACAGTATTGTCCTGCAGAACGCAGAAGAACTGACATCCTCATTGGCAGAAGAATGCAGAAGTGTTTGAAGGCAGAGGGACATTCTATAATGGCTGATGGATATCTAGCATAGCGTGGTCCCAAGGATTATCGAATTGTCACTCGAGTTCATGACCAGGGAGATTTAACCTATAGGCCGGTTGGTATGAGAGGTCAGGTCATGGTAGGAATGTGTAGAATGACTGCTCAGGAATAATTTGACTGAAACTGTTTAAAAGCATCACTCAGCACTCCCAACACTGATGCTAGAGATGATTCATTGCGTGGGAAGGCTTTCGGTACCACTCGGACTATATCGGATAGTAAAAACCAGTTTATGCCGGCATCACTATCATCAGTGAGGCCCATTTCTGCTGCTGCGCTCGTCATCAGGAGCCTGGAATGGCAGAACTCTCACCATCCTGCAGTAGCTGGATGATACTGATGGTGAATTCCTCTTTCCCTAGTGTGTGAAATGTGAATTTCTATTAGAGATTAATAAAAGTATCTATCTATCTATCTATCACTCTTTACTGGTAGATAGGTTATTATTGTATGAGTCACGAGCACTGAGGGAGTTTCATCAAATGAAATGCCCTGACGCCCAAGTGTGGATAAATAGAAAATGGATGGATGGATGGCTGAAAATGCTCTAGGTGTGTTTTTTTTGCTGCGTTTGTATGAGAGTGATATTTGCTGTGATATTTCTGTGGGGTCTTCTGCAGCATGGTCATGGTTTTGGATTATTTACACCTTCCTGCTTTTCTTTTCCAAGTGTCTTGCTGCCTATATCCACCCACATGGTGTTCATAGTGTACCTCTGTGATGATGGTTTTTTTTTTATAGATTTTCTGTCCATGTTTGACTTACTTTTTTGTGGTTAATCCCATCTATTTGCCCAGATGGAAACAGTAAACTCTTGAAAGGCCGTTCTGTCTTTTTTGATGAAAAAACACATTCCTTAATTTCAGGGGAATTTATGAAGATCTGCCCCATCACTCTGCTCTTTGCTCTCCTTGTTGCTTCCACAGAACTTGGACAGACATTCACAGACACTTGGTTGCTAAAGACAAGCCAGTGTTATCTGAGTCATTGCGGTCAGTTTTCAGCCTCTGCAGCTGATGTCAGCAGGCTGTGGTACAGATGCACTGGAAGTGCAGGGTAAACTGGGAGACTCTTAGTTTCCATTCGCAACATCCACAGACATGAGAAGGAGTGGTGGAATAAAGTCCCTGCTCAGTTTGCTGTAACTTTGACTCAGTTCCAGTCAGACAAAAAAACAGTCACAATCTTAGTGTTGGATTTCAGTTTGGGATTTGAAGAGGTGGGCAGGAAAGGGTGAGGAATGTGTGAAGTTAGCTCGCTAGCTAGCTCTTGACACTTGATCAGCAGTGGGGACGAATATTTCACTGGTCACATGGCTGAGATACATAGCACGGCTATTTCCACATGTACACCAGCCTATTTTATTTTTATTATTTTAGTTATCCTGATTTTATGGCAGCGGTACTGTGGTAACTCTTGCTGAAATGTGTGTCTGTTGTGAAACTCTGAGCTTTGATCCCTACTTAAGGTGACACACTAACCCTTATAGATATGTTCAAATCGAAACCCGTTCTCTCTCTCTCTCTCCCCCCCCCGCTGTCAATGAGTTGCTAATCAAAAGAGATTAATCATTTTGTTTTTGACAGCTTGAGGACGTGAAATCAATATTACTCTGTTTTAAGAGGCCCCACCAGAGTGGACAGTGGAAATGTACGGCTCAATATGCTATTCAGGACCAGGAAGATGCTCGGCTGATTATTACCTAGTGATCAAACTGAGGGAAGAGACACTGAGCTTGTGTGTTCAAGCCTATTAACTCAAGTTTAAAAATCATCTCTTCAGGATCAGTATTGTCACAACTTGCTTCACAATAAAGAGTTTGACAATAATTCATTTCTGAAAGCTGTACATGTTATTTTTCATACATCACAGGTTTGCTAAGAACCTGTCACCAGACCAGATCAACCTGAGCACACTGAAGGGGGAGGGTCACCTGACCAACCTGGAGCTGGACGAGGAGGTCCTCCAGAGCCTGTTGGACCTGCCCACTTGGCTGGCCATCAACCGTGTGTGCTGCAACAAGGCCACCATCAGGGTGAGTGACGCTGCGACATGACTAGGCTGTTTGCTCTCTGGATTCATTGGTTGCCAAGACGCTTTGCAGCACCTCGGATAACAGCTGGTATCATGTTCAAACCATGAAATAAATGCTAAAATTGGAAAGCACCATGACAAGTGAAGAACCGTCGTTCTGTCAGTTGCCCTTCAGGCCTCCAACTGTCTGTTTATTCGCCGTGTCACTTCCAGTGTGCGTAACGCTAATGTAGTGTTGCAACTATAAAGCCCACATCAGATGTGCGTGTGTGAGTGTGTGGGTGTGCGGAGCGTCAAATTTCTTCGAAGTAATTCAGCTGGTAAAAAAAAATTGATCAGTATCTCGCTTCCTTATCCTCCCACATTCAGTGCAGTTTCCTGTTGCAACTCAAGACTCACCAATGTAAAAAAAAAAAAAAAAAAAAAAAAAAATTAAAAAGATTTATTCAGTGCTCCAAACGCACTGATTAGTTGCTTCACTGAGCTAAGTGACAGTTTGTGATGAGACAGGACAAATAAACATGTCGGCTAAAATTAGCCATAAATCCTTAACATTTCACATGGCTACTGGTTTCTGGTGGATGTCTGTCTAAATGAGCTGAGCCTGCCAATTTGGAGATCTGAGTCACTGGTCTTTGTTTTTGTTGACAGATACCATGGACAAAGTTGAAGACACACCCAATCTCTTTGGTAAGTTCCACCTAAGACAACTGCTGAAAACAGGGAATTGTCACAAAGTGGAACGTTGGAAATTGCGTTTGGATATCTCACCACGTATTGGGAAAATGGACCAAATCCGGCTCCCGAGGCAGCGAAGTGAAAGCTACCTGTGATAAATTTGCCCACTGACCATCTTTAAGCCCCTTCAGCTGCTCTTCCTGCTCCAGATTTGCCTCCTGAAGCTCTTCGATCTGGCTTCTGTGGTCCTGCTAGTTGGCCTCCGCTGTGGCCAACGGTGCTGAGACTTTGCTGGAGGTTGCTCTGCATTTGTGTCATGGATCTGAACCTCTCCTACATGGCTTCCACTGGACTGAGCAGGTTGCAGACTGACAGGCTTTTCTCAGTCCCCAGTGCAGAGGTTGCTTGAAACTAGCATCAAGAGGAGGAACCATACGCTCCATTTTGTTCTGCTGAGGCAGCACATGGTGCCCTGGCGTTGACCTTTGATTCACTGTGCTCTCATGCTACAGGTGCTTTTTTTAGCAGCGGTCTTAGCCCCTTCTGGAGGAGCAGAGGTTATCTTAATCAGTTACCTGATCCGTCCCCTGGTACACTCACTAGCTGTTCTGCGTCTGACCTGTCCGTCTCTCTACTCAGTTATAATCAGAGATGTGAAATCTGTCTTTAATTGCAGACCCTGGACAAAGTGGAGATGGAGATGAGCACATGCGATGAGCCTCGTCCCCCCAATGGTCCCTCTCCCATAGCAACGGCCTCAGGACAAAGGTAGGCTCTTCACTTTTAGAAAAAAAAAATAGGCCACACACTTCAGGCACAGTTAAAAACATATTTTTATGTTGTAGTTATGTTAAAACTGAAGTTGTTAGTTGAGAAAAGGCAGAGGAGGATTGCATTGCCGAACCCACTGTTAGCTTTGCTTGTTATCTTTTCTGTGTCGCCACCCTCTCTCTCTCTCTCTCTCTCTCTCTCTCCAGTGAATATGGATTTGCTGAGAAAGTAGTCGAGGGGATGTCACTATCCATCAACTCCATTATCATCAAGATCAGCGCCAAGGCCTTCAACGCCTCCTTTGAGCTTTCCCAGCTGCAGGTCTACAGCGTCAATACCAGCTGGAGCATCAGCGACCTGCGCTTTACTCGCATTCCGGACCCTCAGAGAGGAGAGGTTAGCTTTTGTTTGTCGTTTCACCAGGATATTGTCTTAACCACAGTTTAATTGTACTCCTACTTGGTCCAGATCTTGACGTTCAAGGAGATCAGCTGGCAGATGATTCGCATCGAGGCCGATGCCATTCAGAGTGTCGAGCACGAGATGATGAGCGCTCCCATTCGCCTCATTACCAACATGTCCAAGATCCGGGTCACTCTCAAGAGACGGGTCAGACACACACACATGCATGCACGCACGCACACACAACGGTTCAGACTCACTCCACCACAACTTTACATTTTGTCTGGTTATACAATCGGAAAACCTACCTGTTGCAGATGAAGGACTGCAATGTGGTGGCCTCCAAACTGATTCTGATCCTGGATGACTTGCTCTGGGTGCTGACCGATTCACAGCTCAAAGCCATGGTGCAGTACGCCAAATCTCTCAGTGAGGCCATGGAAAAATCCGCACACCAGAGAAAGAGCATGGCGACAGACGACCAGGTGAACACATAATCAAGATGCAGATCCTCCTTTTTTTTTTTCTGTGAATGGGGCTTTTTGTGTATTTTTGTGTCTCTACATTGCCTCATTATCTATCAGTGTTCTAATTTCTTCTAAATACTACCACTTCTTTGCCCGTGCTACAGTTTGTGTGTGTGTGT
>BJFM01002443.1:236961-252949 GCA_016586285.1 Arothron firmamentum
CCCCCCTAAGCCTCTGTCACTTTGTGTTCTCTCAGTCTAAGTCCTTGTTTTTCCCTCTCAAATGTCTGTCTTTCTCCATCCATCTGTTGTCCTGGATTCACGCTGGGTACATTTCTCTGGTTCACTCCTCTGTCACTCCACCGTCTCCTCCCCATGCTCCTTACCTATCACAGAATACCCTCATCCCAACCCTCCATGCTACATCTGTTATCACCACACAGGAACATGTTTTACCCATCATGCTTCTGGGTTGGATGTTGGCGTTTACTGACGGTGGCAAATGGGGAATTTGGGGAATCTGCAGCTCTTGTAAGAGGTGCTTCCGTCTATAATACTCTGTGATTTATTAGTGGTGGCCGGGTCATGGCAGGGAAAGAGAAAAAGGCAAAATGTGGATGAACTGTGACCTTCAGGTGGGGATTGTTAGCTGAAAATAGACCTGATACAACTGCTGGCTACATACAAACCAAAACAACACAGATTTATATCATAGTGCAAAAAATACATCTGGTGATGGATTAAAAAGGTTTGAACTTGCTCTCTTTATTTAACTTGTGGCTGTGTTTTGGGTGTAACCTGCAATGAAAGCATGTAGCTTCAATCGCTGGTATACTGGTGGATTCGAGTTAAAATGAAGGCATTTGGGCGGAACTGGAAGCATTTGGCAGAAGGAAGGTGACAGCTGCAGCTTTTGTTTTTAAAAATGGGACTTTATTTTTGGATGCTGGGTATTATATCAATTATGAGCGCGGTACCAATTAGCTTGGCTTCATTTTCCTGGACGACAAGTTTGGTGTGTTTCTGCCATATTGCTCTTAAGGAAGTTAAACAAGGTTTTTGAGCAACTTAGAAAATCTGGCCTAAATGAAATCAACAGAAGGCTGCTGTTGTTTTCCTGTCCTTAATTGAATTCCTTCACAGCCTCTTCTGTTGTCTGCTCTAGCGTAGTTAGCCCTTGCACACTTCTTGCCCTGGTCATGTTGTGTTTTGTTCCTGAAGAAGAAAACATGTTGATACTAAGTGGAGGAGACAAAGAGGCTACATGCAGAGAGGGAGAGGTGTGACGTCCAGTCTGTCACACTAATCTACCACCCTTTGACACGCACACAACACTTCAACACGCACACGTGCACGCACACAGCTCACTAATAGATGGCTGTAGTTAATGAAGCACTGCTTTTGAAGTAGATAAGATGTGGAGAGGAGAGGGCTGGAAATGCTAATTCCATTATGTGGTTGGAGCAATGCTGGGAGGCCTGGGACGGCACTGATGCACGTAAATGTGTGCTTTGTGGTCTTTTGAAATGAAATTCTTCTATCTGGACACCCAGATAAAAAAGCTAGTAACAACAAAGATAAAGCAAAGCTCCATTTCTCAACATCCTTTGGTCGATAACTAGATTTTCATCGCTCTGAGAATGCTGATCAGTCCTTCCTTTCTCTGTTGGAGCCAAAGCGGGTTTGGCAAATATTGTCCAGACATGCTTCTCCACAGCTGGTGCAGTAGCTCCCCTGAACCAGCGCGGGGACAAAGGAGTGTGCGAGCAGCACACACGCATGAAATATACATTTGGAATGACATGGAGACCGGCAGCTGCGGTGCAGCTATTTCACCCATGCTGATTGCACTTTCATCTTTAGTGCAAACAGAGACTTTGCGCAACTGTGCGGTAGACTTTGTCAGATGCTCAGTGTATGAATAATAAACTACGACTCTCCGCTCTTCTGATACAGGTGAACACATGCACGGATTACAATATCCTTTATTTCCGAGGCTGATGGAGCTGCAGCCTTACGGCGTTTGGACGACAGCGCTAGTATTTTCTTTAACTCCGTGCGTGATTTTTTCCCCACAAATCTGACCCTTGGTTCATCCAGGGTGAGCAGGAAGTAATTTAGCATGAGCAGGAAGTCTTCAACAACTATATGTCCCACAATGCTTTGCCAGAAGCCTCCTGTTGTTTCTGTTTCTCACACTATTGTTCTCATGCAGCGTGTTTACAGCCATGAAGCTAGTTGAACTGTAGCTATGTATCTCAGTCCACTGCACCTTAGCACAGGTATATTTCAGTTAATTAAAGATTTGGACTGTAGAGTGGTGTTTTGTTTAAGTGTCATCCATCTCAGGGGCTCCTCCTCTCCCTCCGATATGACTCATCACCAGCCTTCTCTTTCTCTTCAGCCTCTCACTGGACACTCTCCAAAGGTCTGTCATGGCATGAACTTCATCATTCTCATCCTGTGTCTGTGTCAAATGAATCTTTTTAAAAGGGTATCAAATATTCATCTGCCCCCGAACTGCTGAATGAAAAATTAAGAACGCTTCATTCAGTGTGGACTCGTTTTTTTGTTTCCCCACTTCCAAATTCAGGACCCCATTTATCTCCAACAAGCTGCAAGGTTGAGAAAACAGCTGGGTTTCCCTGCAGATTATTTGTGCTTGATGGTTAAATATAAAAGCCCATCCGTTTTAGCTTGTCTGTGGTGCATTATTCTGGACCTACAATGAGACTGGAAAGATGTGAGGAAAGAAAAACAACTGTTACTGAAAAAAAACGCATCTTCCAACAAGGGAGGGGCCTTCTGTGGTCCAGAAATAAGGGGGAAAAAATCAGCAAAACTTGTTTAAAAAAGGGAGCAAGGAAGGGACAAAGAGTGTGTTTGTGTGTGTCGGGGGAAGACTTTGGCTTCAGGCTGTACACACTGCATGTTCACACACCTGGCAACCCCTGAGGGACAGGTCAAATCATTAATCATGTAACCTCCGTCCAGCCTCTCTCGCCCAGTTTTCCACCTTCATCCTTCAAGTCTTTACACATGTTAATGTCTCCAGCCCACAACTTCTGTTTTAAGGCTCTCCTTTGTGTGAATGTTGCCACTGTTGATAATCTATCGGTGAAAATGCTCACATATGTCCAGGAAAATTCTGGATAGAGTGGATCTCTTCTGACTTTCCTTCCTTTTCGCTATCTGCCCCCACACCTTTGTTTTGGAGGAACTTCTGCTGAGTAAGCGCTGCAGAATGATGACCACGTGAATGCTCAGATCCCCCCTGCAGACTTCACCCAACACACCAACCTACTGTGTATACTGATGTATGTGTCCCCTGGTCTCTTTTCTCTCTTTCTTGCATTTTTTCCCTTCTTGCCGTCTTGTATTTCTGTATTGTTGATTTGTGCATTAATCTTTCTTGCTCCTGGCAGTGTGCGTGTATGCCTGTCTTTCTGCTCTTTGTCTGTCTTTCTGGCATCACCACACTGCTAAAATGATTTTTTTTTTAGTTTCTCCCTCATGTCTCCACCCCCAGCCCCCTCTTTTTTTTGAAGTGGATAAGTAAATGGATCCCTTTGTCTTGCTCTGTAGTGTAACCCGCTAATCAGGCCATTCACTGATTACACACTTCATGCTAATCACATCTGCAAAAGGGTACGTGCACGTGCAGTCCCCTTTGTGATGATACACGTATTGTTTGCGCGTCTGATTTTTGTCGTTTCCTAATGGCGAGGTGTATTCACTGACAGCGAGACCTCCACGGGGGGCGTACCATCCCATTGTGTGGTGAGGCATTCAAGTTCAGTGCATAGAATCTGGAAAATGATGCATTTCCAGTCCTGAGTCTGGGAATGTGCCAGTTTATGTGTGTGTTCTGAAGAAAGGAGAGGATGGAGGTAGGGACAGTGGTAGCTGGCGGGGTAGGTAGGAGAGGGGTTGAAGGACTTAGAGGGGAAAAGCAATTATCAGCCAGATAACAGGCAGGCTATGGATTTTCTACCAGGCCTCCTCTGCCTCTCCTCCATGCTTTTTCTTCTATTTTTTGCCTCTCAGTCTCCACATTTAAACTGGGGGTGGGGATTTAACTACGAGGATCGAAAACTCCAGTTCAAAGCCGTATAATGTGTCGGTTCTGGCTCGACCTCTCAGCTCCCCCATCATCTGAGCGCGTGCACTTTTGGCTCCGCAGTGTTTGCAGACGTGGCCAATAATGTGCTCGTGTTCTGAACTGCATCAGGATGATATTTCAGCCCATCGAACATCTTTAAACACCCATGAGGATCAGTCGGTTCTCCTCCGTTCAGAAGTGTTTGGCTCCAACCAGCTGTGTCACCGCAAATACCAGGATAATTTATTATATTTATTTGTATAGTTATCTTGATTAGAAACATGTCATTGATTAAAAATATCTAGGATAGGATGAGACCCATTGTGGAGCCCTGTTATAGTCAGACAATCAAAAGAACACCGTGCTCTCGGTGAAAATGCATTCACCGTCACCTCAGTGATGATGGGGAGACAGGGTGTAAATCAGCTGGTAGACGACTGCGATGATGGCACTCATTAAACCATTCAGCGCCTCGTGCCTGTTTGAGCGCCTAGATTTGTTGCACTACTGCCTCCGTCTATTCTGTATTTTTCAAGATTTCTGTGCCTCGGTGCATGAATTCCAGGAAAAATCTCGTGTCTCATGAAAGCGGCCATGTGTGGGTTGATTGGATTATCTATAACAATGCATTATTAAGAGCGTTATTTTATTTAATCCAAGGGATTTCCCTCCTTTATTCATTTCATTTTAAATGCCAGGTTGACAGACGTAAGGTGTTAAAATCCCAATCCCAAATCCAAAAATATTTAGTTGTGTTCTTATGGATTTTTCCTCAGCTGTTCACTTTAATTTTAAATGAGCTCTTATGTAACATGCTCTGGCACAATTGGTGTTTTTTTGATTTCTGGACTGCGAATGTCATCATTTGTGGAGAAAAAAACATCAATAGCGCCTGAAAGGAGTTTCAAGACTTAAAAATTCAATTTTGCTGATATCAGACAATATAAGGCAACAACAAAAGCCTGACCTTAGTAAGATGTTTGTCTATGAAAAACTTACCAGAGGTCTGTTGGCGAACTCCAGACAGTCCCCAGTGTCTGGCTGGACTCTAAATAGCCATGGGAAAGCCCAGAAACACTCATTCACCTTGTTTTCAGGACTTTTTCTTTTCAATACCAAGATTTGGCTTCTAAATAAAGTTTCCATCCTTTTATTCTCACCGGTTTAGGTCTCTCTTCTTTAATCAGGGGTCATTGGATTCCTTATGAGCTGCTTCTACGGTGGTCCCAACACAATCTCCTCTTTTTGTGAAGTGTAAGCATATTCATGTGTGTCTTTTTCCTGTTCCCAAGGCCCATTTTTTTCTCAAGGTTAGATGAGCGTACAGTGAAAAAGAAGTTTGCAGTACCCCTGACGAGCATGGGGGCAGTATTGAGCAGATAGGCCAACAGTCCCATAAATTTTAACATTTGCAGTGGGTGGAAAGCAGAAATTTTCTTTAATTTGTGGTTTTTATTCCTATCTTCATCATGTAATTGTCTAAAAATCCCTACATGTGACAGAAAAACTGTTTCAGGCAAGTTGTAGAAGCAAGTTAATAAAAAATGGAAGCAGCTGAACTTATCTCAGCCGCACTGGGAGTTTGAGACTGTGTGAGATAAAATAACTTTCAGTAACGGCTGATATTCGTAGAGGAGGTTAAGGATCAGAAAAAACTTAGAGAGAAATGGGCCATGCTCCCTAGGTTGCTCTCTTTCTTCTTGTTTTGAATTATAATCTCAACCTGAACCACCATTTCCTGAACATGTCAGACATCCTGACGCTGACTGACACCCAGACCATTTTCACAAGTGAACGCAGCTTTCACAATTCATCCATCACCCCTCATGTCTCCTCTCCGAGTGCACCCACAACCACCCCGACTGTCACCCGCCACCTTGCCTCTGCGGGAGCAGTCGACGTAGATCTCCATGTTCTGCTTCCCGAGGTGAGCCAGACGAGTCATCTTCTGACCGTTTGTTACTGCCACGGAAGGTCGTCACGGGTGTCGGCACATCCCAGTGGGTGTGACCCTGCCTGCCCTGAGGCCAGATGCTAACATTTCACAGATATGCCTATGACGTAGTGTAGATTACGTGAGCATTTCTGTGCATTATTTACATATTCCAACCACTTAAAATATTTAGCCGAACACTTTCCAACATCTATGCGTGGCGGCATGGTTAACAACATCTTTTAAGAGTAACAGTGTATGCATGTTAATGTTAAGTGTTAAAACGAAAAGGCTTAAGACTATTAAAACGTAAAATACATCCATTAAAATTCAAAATGTACAGTTTTTAATCAGCAAAGCTATTTTGTTCTGAGGCAGGACCTTCAGAGTTTAACAGTATGCCTTAAATATGGATGCAGCGGTACAGTACGTGTCTGTGTGGGAGAATGTTGTGTGCTTTGGCGCTCTCTAATCGACGCAGTTCTCCTTGAATGCCCTTCAGTCTAAGATGAGTATAATGGGGCCTTGAGGTTGTGACCCCTCTAATAAACAGCTAATTTGTTGATGCGGTTCCCTGGATTGTTATGTCACCAGAGCAGACGGGATTGTGCTTGGATCTTTTCTCCTACCCTGAGGCTGTGACTAAGCATTTTTTACTCTGTGCCTGCAGGAACCAAGAGCAGTGACAGTACTCTTTAAAATGGGTTTTTAGAACTTTATACTGAATGTCGTCTTCTGTTCCTCCTTCAGTGTTTTCATATTCCAGTTCTTTGTCTGTCTATTTCCATGACTGGTAACTCATAAAGCCTTGAAAAGTTTTGGTGGTTACAATCCTTATTATTATGATTAATTGTTTGCAGATTAATGTACAGTATGTGGCCTAAGCCACACTGTGTCATGTTTCTATGGGAACTGAGATGCTTAATAGAATAATTAAAAAAAAAAAAAAAGCAATTCTTTATGCAACTTTTAATACGCTAATCTCCATCCTGGAGGATTGTGATTGCGATCTCGAGGTCTCACATTAGTTTAACTGGTATTTGCATACTGTAACACTTTGGAAGAGCAGGATTTAAAAGAAAGCCATTTTAGGCTTTTGTCAGCTTTAAATTAAGCATGAACACAATCTCTAGAGGCAGAATGTGTTTGCGCCTCCAGTCATGGTCGAGGCTGGCATTTAAAACAAATGAGCAGGATTTGACTCGAGGTCACAACAAATGTAGAGGCAATCAGATAAATGTTTGATTCAACCTAGCCGAGCTATCTGATGCTAAGATTTCGATCCATTCCCCTTATAAACCTTCATAAAAACATTGTAATACAGCAAGCTGAGTAGCAGCAAACCTTCAGAGTTCTCCCACAACCCAGAGGACTCCCCCTTTCTCCTCCCACTGTGGTTTTACTCATGTGGGAGTTGAATCTCTGCCTAGCCAGGGTTTATCGATCTGATGTGGAGGAGTCCTCACTGGCAGCTTCCCCTGTTGCCTATGAATCATCAGGGTAACTGCGCGCTACATCGTCCTACCTGACACGCTAATGCATTAAAGGGAATACATTGGAAGGTGTGACTGTAGGACATACAGTTATGCTTCACATATCCCCCCGCCTTCGTGTTTGTTTTTTTTTAGCCTTTTAAAATCATTACGCCAATAATTGTGAATTGTGGCTCTGCTTGGTAGCAGAACCTAGTCACTTAGCTGAAAATAAGCACTGATGACAACTGTATTGTCCCCGTTTGTAGGTTTAACGTTGCACTCGTGCAGGAAAAATCCATGATTTTTAATGAATGAAATAAAGTGTCTGGTTTACAACAGATATTGCATTAGTTTAAATAAGTGGCTGCAGAATCAGACCTTTCTGATCTCAGCAATCACAGAACACAGGGGCTGTAATGTTTTGATTGTAGCCACTTTATTGCATTTGTCTCCTGATCTCTACTTTAAAGAATTTATTTATTCTGCATTTAATCAGAGAAGAAGGCGAAACTTCTGGCAAATTTTAATAAACCTCAGCAGGGAATGAAAAAAAGATTATTAATTGCCATGCAATACACGTACTCCTGAATGCAGCATCTTGGTCTTTCCCTCCTACCTGACTGCATCAGTATGTCGCCTCACCCACTGTCTCTTCCCGTCACTGTCTCATCCAAGGTCCTCACACGTCTGCCCGTTTGTGATAATAACCACCCCTGTCAACAAGACACAGGGGAGGGCAGCAGGCTGCAGATGGTACAGACGTTACACACATCACCTGCATCGAACTCAGTTAAATTACAAACGTGTACCCGGGCTTGATGATTGCGGGAGTCTGTAAAATTGTACCTCCTCAGTGATTGCTTGGTTGCTCCCTGATGCTGGAGATTTAGTTTGTATGCAGGATGTTCACTGAAGACTAAAAAGACAAGTTGGAGAAAGACGGGACAAAGAGTGAGCCTGTGATTTCTTGGCTGAGCTAAATAAAGCTAACTAGCGAGCTCTGTGTCTCTGTGACAACCAACCGGGGGGGGTCAAAAGGTTAGGGCAACGGGGTTTATGTGAAAAACAGAGTGGCGTGTCCGTGTCTTTTATAGAGCTTTGTCATGATTAGATGGTAAAGATGTTCACGGTCCCTATAGAATGGAACCTAACAGATTTATACACTCCTGTCTTGGTCTTTTGTGCTGCCAAGAAATCAAAATTTAATCTGAGGACCGCTCTCTGAGGAGAACTGTAGGAAAATCTCACCATGGAGTGTAAAACAACGATAAAAGATCTAGGTGATATAATTTAAAATAGTACATTTATTTGGTACTATTTTCTGTTGTGGAGTAATAAACGGTGTAATTTAAAGCAGTAGGATGTCCTAAGTAAATCTGAAAAAAAGGCACAATGAAAATAAAACATCTATTCCAACTGCTTTATTCAGTGATGTGTTTAATTGTTTTTGAGACAGATGCTGAGAACTAAGATTGCCTTTTACTGTACTGATTATATCCCGCTTTGTTCTCGAGGTTTGACAACAGTCTTGTTTCATAATGCTAACATAACTCGTCACAGTGAAAGCATGCTGGTGTTAGCATGCTGATCAGCACGATTGTTTCAAGGTACTTTACAGAAGTTTTTAACAGGAAGAATTCTTGAGCAGGACCAGGTTGATCATGACTTTGTGCCATCTCTAGATGTCAAAGGACATTAAAATACATCATCCTAATTCTTTGTAAGGGCATGCAGTCAAAAAGAACCTTACAGTTTCTTTGACACTGATGATATTGAGGTGAACCAGACCACTTGAGTGTTTTGGATCCCCTGAACAGCCTACAAATGCATATTGGTGTGGTTTTACTTTAATGCTGAGTCCAGCTTTTTCTTTAGCTCATTGCTTATTTGTAACTGCAGCCAAATTGTTTTTTCTGATCCCCCTACAACCTTTATTGAGCCTTACAGGACTGCTAATATGCCTATATATAGTATGGCATTTTTAATCCTTTCTGTTTAACAACCACAGGTGATAATGTTGCCAGAGCCGTTAAAACCTGTCCATAAAACAAATGAGCTGAAAGGGTTGAAAGACTGATGTGCTACACGCGCTGACAGATATTCCTCCTTTATGAGTTCATGGGTCTACACTTTATTGCATCCAGGTGTTGGATTACATACGTCTGCTTGTTAGGGATGGTGATGCAGCAGTTCCATCTACAGGTCCTACCCGTCCCAGCTTTGGACCATAAATCAAAAGGAATCTGAAATGTGATGTGAGGGTTTTGCTGCAGCGCCACGTGCAGCAGATGGAAGTGCATCATCTGATGTCAACAAGGCACTTGACACCGTGCAGGCCTCCCTCCCAGCATGATGCACTGATTTGTCAAGATTGGGACATTATGCATATGTTCAGGTCAGGGCTGTCTGCCGCATCTCCAAGTTTTGACTCAGCACGACACTTAAATTCCCACTGCAGTCAGTTCATGTCATAAAATCTGAATGTCCAAAGCTGCAGATTCTCTGCAATCTCAAATATGCTGACTCCTTATTTGATCTAGTGGCAGGGCACTGTGAATACTTGGGCCCTAAGGAGCGCACCCTTTAGTGTTACTGAATGTTAAGGTGCATGTTATTTGAGTTATTAGCAGAAAACATGATATTGTAAGCATGAGTGGAAAGTTGGTCTTCACAGGTCTTTAAAACCTTCAAACCCCTTATTCATTTTATATTTGGATCAGGTGAATATTGTCCTTAATTGAATCCAGTTATATATAACTCCTGTCTATAGCTGTCCCATTTTAGCTGACTTTACAGTGTGTCTCCCTCCAACAGTTATTAGCTCGTGCACACCACTGCAGTGGCACAACTTTACCTTGCTGTTGACCTGGTAGTGATCGGAGACCCAGATCAGCCGCTTTTGAGAACTCATAATATCACCAGCCGAACGTGGGAGTGGGAGGACGTGAGGCTGCTGTCTGCAGAGCCATGACTGTGATTAATTATGGTTGAGACTAAGTTGTGTTTGGAGAAGCTGTAACACATCAATCACTGTTATAGATCTGTGCAATTAAACTGCTCTGGTCACAAATCCTCTGCATAGATTTGTTCTTTTTAGCAAATATTGCCCAGCTGAAGGATTTTCCTTTTGGATTAAGCCTCTTTTCTTCTTGGTCTGGCGTTAAGCTCTATATGCAATGTAAAGTACAGTACTAGACCCTCCATGCGCACATGCATTTTTCTGAGCTTCTGGTTCGTGTTAGTGAGAACGGTTTGCGTCCTTCTGTGCGTTTGTGCTGCCCCTCGTCTTATAGCGAAGTAGGGACGTCTTTCCCGGAAATCCCTGTCAGAGTGTCCCCTTTTTCCTTTGTCATCACGAGAGAAGAGAAGGCATGGAGGGGCGTTGGAGAGCCTGCAGGGTGGTACTGTAAAACCAGAGAGAAGCGTGACGTTGGCAGATAAAATCGAAGGGGAGGTGTGAAGAGGAGACACACACACAGCTGCAGATCGGGGGGCTGCATGAGGAGAATCACAATGACCTGAGAGAGACATCCTCTGAGATTACTTGTAACGCCCACAGTTGATGTTGGTGAATAAATAAATGAATTAATAAATAAATAGATAAATAATTGCATAACTACTTCAGCAAATGCATATTTAAAGATTTTGAAATTCAGCTTGTTTTTAATTATAATTGGAGCTGTCCAATACAAACTTTTGGCAGATGGATTATTTGATTCTGATGTAGAATATCAGCTTCAAGATCTTTGCCAGAAGTATGAAAAACAAAGATAATGCTGCACAGGCTTGTTATCGGTACGGTAAGTTATCAGAAAATTCATTTTTTTGTGAAACTGATGCTTCCTCTCTGCAACCCAGATATTTTCATAGAGATTTAGATCAGGCAGTTGGGCTTATTGTAGACCTACCAGTGTTATATTGTATTAAAGTGAGAAAAGAGTGTTTCTGCATCTTGAGAATTACCCATGTGTGCATCCTTCTTTTATTTTACCATCGTGCCTCCTCTCAGAGCTCCCATGCTACCCTCCCTATCTGATGAAATGGGACAGATGGGTATTTCCGACGATGCATCCTGTCTTTAGCTCATGCAGTAGCGGACAGACATGGATGCAAATCTGCATCTACAGTAATTTTTCCCCATTATATGCACAGTTGATTTCACTGTTTAAGGTTGGAGGGGGTGGGGGTTGTGTTAGATCTCCTTTAAAAACTCTCCAAATCCACAGGAGAGCATTTAGCATAATCAGTCATCTCTGCTTGACTCATATTACTTCATACCTCTAAAACCTTGAACACATCTCCTCTTACCAAAGCTTGACTGAAGCAGGACCGATAAAAGCCTAAATGATGGAGTCATATGACCCACCGTGCTTTGCTCCTCTCCCGTTTCTCACTAAATCTGCTTTCTAGACACTCTTACTGCATAATTCAACTTTTAATG
Organism: Arothron firmamentum; assembly: GCA_016586285.1. Classification (NCBI taxonomy): domain Eukaryota; kingdom Metazoa; phylum Chordata; class Actinopteri; order Tetraodontiformes; family Tetraodontidae; genus Arothron; species Arothron firmamentum. The sequence continues at coordinate 248,691 of BJFM01002443.1, forward strand.
TTTTACTTAACTGGGTGCTTATTTTTCTTTAATCCATACCACTCTTAATGGCTGCTCCAGTGACCATTTTTGTGAGCTGAGTGTGCTGTTTGTAGCATCAGTATTTTTCAGGATACATTTCCCCCACATTAGCGTTGGCCTCTGTGCTCTTGTGCTGCCATAAATTTACAGCAAAGTAAAATCTGCGGTGCTCTTTTGTATTTATAATAACACACCAGAACTCTCACCAGTGCTCCCTGGGTGTGTGCTGCATGACTCCACCAATGTGATCTGCCAAAGATTTGTATAGAGGGTATCTTCAAACGTCCCACCGCTCTCCGAGTTGCACCTCTGATGGCAGACCAGGCCTCATGCATTTGAGGGTATTTGAAAGCAGGTTTTCCACACCTGTGGCTGCTTGAGTTCTTTCTAAGCTGCTGTGAAAAGAGCTGAAGACTTATATGGGTTAAGCCAGCGGTTCTCCATCTTGTGTGTTGGCTCTGGCATGCAAGCAGGTCAGGTCAGTGGAGTCTGGAGAATATATGGTGTATATGTGCAGATTGTAGCAGACAGGAAGTTACCGTTGTTTAGTAAAGTAGTTCAAAGTTCATGACTGTATAATATTGTTGATCATTATGAAAATAAAGTCTGTTCTCCGTGGCCGCGAATGGTGTCCAACCCGTGAAACTTCAACCATGATAGTTGTGCAAGGAAACATAAAAGTTGATTTTAGAGTCCTTTCCTTTTATTCCAAAAAACAGCTCATGTCAGTCCTCCTTGGAAGGTTTTATCCTAGAGTCTTGGGGGAACTGGCAGTAAGAATTTTCTATTTTATTTAATGAGCTGTTGCTTTCAAATTTAAAATATGAGTAAACGTGATGGGCAAGCAGCAAGGTTAATTCACAGCAAACAGCTGGGGAAGATGTTTCCGCCTGACTGTGTGTGTTTGTGTGCTCTCTTCAAGCAGATCTTTTTTTTATGTCTGACGGAATACAGCAACCACAAGGAGACACTCCTTTATCATGTAAGCCAGAGGTGCTTTTCAGATGATTAGTTTTGGAAGACAGCCTCTGAGGCACAAGGGGAAGCGCAAAAGGCACTGGATATTTATTCCCTGTAGGCATAATTATGGCAAATTAATGCTCTTTAATGCAATAACCATCTATTAAATGAGCTACTTGCTTCCCAGTTTTGTGTTGGGGGGCTGTGATGATTTTATTGGCTTCTGCCTTCAAAAACCCGCAAATAATCCTCTGCTGCATCTGTATTTTGTGCAGTAGGTGGGAAAAATAGACAGCATTGGGCGCCGCTCGTCATGTTCACCTGTTCTGAATGATACAAGATGTCTACAAAGATGATGAAATCTTGCTATCTTCATTGATGAGAGGAGACAACTTGTTCAATTTTCAAAGTGAGACAGACTTCAACCCCCAAAATGCTGTTTTTCTGTGTACACTTACACATTTGGCAGGTTTATAGACTTTCATGAGGAGCAACTTTGATAGATCTGATCGGAATTATGTTTTTAAATAGATTCTTGTGGCGGGTAATTGCATGCAGCTGTCTGTGAAAGCTGGCTGGCCTGCATGCATGCGTGAATGTGGGTATGTGTACTCTGCAGTGCCTGTGATTAACAAATGAGTATAGAGAATATCAACTAGGATGGAAGAAAACTTGGAAAACTGCATTATTTATCTTTAGGTTAAAGAGTGTAAAAGATGTGGGGGGGCAAAGAATGTGATAAGGCGGGCGGATCGTGAAAGGCGTGCTGAGCATCTGCAGGACACTACAGTATTTATATGGAAATAAGGTTTAAAAAATAACGAGCAATCAAAGTCACAGGCAGAAAAAACAAGCAGGGTTGATTCATAAGTGGAGCCACAAATATGAGCTTTGTTTTTGTGTTAAGGCTGCCGGTACACTACGTTTGTCATTAAAGACGTTTTAGTTGTTACTCAGACTTGCTGCAGGTTGATGGGATAAGAGCTGATGAAATCCTCGGTTTAGCGCAGTTTGATGCCCCACCTGAGCCATTATCTCTTGAGCATTTTCCAGCTGAGCAGAGCTTGTTTTTCATGCTTCTTGGGAGGAATTCAAAAATGCCTTGGCAAGCGAGCCCAACACCTCCTGTCCTTCTAAAAAACAAAAAAACAAAAAAAAAACCAACCCAAAAACAACCCACGTCATAAGTGGGATCATTGCCAAGTGACAACTGAGATTCACACTTACTGTACCCAGCAGTGTCAGTAAAGCAATATTATTGCTTTATTTGCTTATAGTTGTTTAATGTGGACAAAAATGGCCTATTTTAGTTTTGCCAATATTGGAAGTAGGAGCATCTTTCCACTGGTATTGAACAATATCTAAGAGCACAAATCTGCAGCCTGGCACAGTTGATCTGTTCTTGGCTCTCTATTTGAACATGAACTGTTTAACAGGAAAGTGGAAAAAAATGCAGCTGTTCAGCATGAAAACGTGCTGTATTCTTTGTGTTATTTATCGTGAAAAATTACAAAAATAAATAGGTCTGCTGGTACTGAACAGGCCTGCCTCACAGGGGCAGGACAGCAGGCTGCAGGTAGGTCGGTTGCCATGATGAAAAAGACAGTGGACCAATTTGAAGTGCAGTCCTGGCTGTTTTACATGGATGTTTTATTAACATTTTAAGGCCATTTCTGTGTACAGATAAACATGAGCTGCAGTGGGTGAGAAACTTAAAACTGTGGGCCACAGTTGTGCTTTTGAGTCACTCATTGTTTAGAACTTTGGAGACCGTGGAACAGTCTCTGGCTCAGACCATATATAGCCATGGGTCGCTGTTACTGCCCTGATCCTGCACACACACGCACCAAACACACAACTGTTGCTCTGTTCAGCACAGAAAGTGTATAAATTCAACCGGGACAGCGGACAGCATTATAAATGTTTAGCCTCTTTGTTTCTTCTGTGTTCCGAGAGCTGCGCAGCATGGTGTTGTCTGCTTTCCATCGCAGTGACTTTCACACTGATTGCACTTCATCATAATTTCTATCACGACTGCATGGCTAATTAACGCTGAGTGGGTAATGAAGACGGACTGGTGCGTCTGTTCCTAACCTGATGAGTTTCCGCCCTGCAAAGTTCTGCTTTCTGAAGGGAACAATCATATCACCCTCATTTGTATTTTGATTTGAATGATCTTGTGTTGGCTTAACATTGAGAAATCATTGCTTAGGAAAAAGACTCCTCCTCCCTTGATTTCAAATGTGTTTGTGAAGATTATCCCAGTCTGCTATGGATTAAGTTATCCCACAAGTTATTCCAGCAAGCCCGAGACATTTCCCATCCATGCTGCAGATCGAGGCTAAATCAATGGTCATCCAGATGGATTCATGGCTGGCTGTTGTTAAGTGGAGGTCTGAGGCTTTCTGTTGCTTCCTGAGAGCAGTGATGCCTCAGTAAGACACATGCACGTGCTCACGTGCACACCATCCATAGATGCACAAATTGATTGTCTCCAGCTCTCCATATTGTGACTAAATGGAAAGGCTGCAGTGTAGATCAATGCAGGCAGCAGTAAGACAGGCTGGCACATTCCTTCCCACTGCGTCTCGCCGTTTGATTAGAGTAAGTAGAGTGTACTATAGATAATCTGCCACTCTGAACACCCGTCTGTCCTGTTTACACCAGCATATTTCTCCTTATTCCTTAAAGAAAACCAGATATTTGAGCCTGTTGCATGATAATCTACCTTGTACTCTTGTACACAAGTCTGTGCAACTTGCGAATAAAGCCGTTGAAGAGAGAAGTGAAATTGACTATTGTGGTTCAAGAACTCATACAGTTCTCTCTTTCTTCGTGGAAATCAATGCATAGAAGATGATGAGCTGTTGCTCGAGTGATTATCTGCTGGTTAATCAGCATATTCTGCACTTGTGTTCATTTTTCAGCGGTCTCTGGGATATTTCAACCACTTCCGGTTGATTGTTAGGCCTTATATTTCGCAGAAACACTTTGCTGTTTGTTCACCAGCAACGACACCCCGGCTCATCTAAAATATATTTTATTCAACGTCAGCGGTTATAAGTTGGCCCCTTAAAATATATAATCAATTAGTCTCCTGAAAAGCTCTGTTAAAAAGTCTGCAGCTCCTTCAGGACAGTGCCAGATTAATTAATTGTTGCTTCCAGGTGATTTCCTGCAGGGACAGACGAGGGATGTTTCCATTTCTATTTAAGGTGCTGTTCTCTGAAGATGCCAGACTGCTGCCTCTCTCTCTCTCTCTCTCTCTCTCTCTCTCT
>BJFM01002443.1:253022-263282 GCA_016586285.1 Arothron firmamentum
CTCTCTCTCTCTCTCTCTCTCTCTCTCTCTCTCTCTCTCTATCTCTCTGTCTTCCTTTAATTTTGATCCCTCTGTTCTTGGACATTTCCACTTCCCCTCCTTCCTTTTTGCTGCTTTTCATTTCTTCCCTCTGATCCTCCACACCCTTTCACCCCGATCAAGTGATACGTGAGCTTGCGCCAGAGGTCAAAGGGCGTTGGGTTCCCTGTGATGTTCTCTTGCTCCCACAGAGCTGGTGGCTATCTGATATTGATATCCATCCAAAACAGGCAAAACATAATGAAGGCTTGAGAGCGTGTACAGCGCAGCGGTAAACAAACGTTGGACATATACAGCCATTAGTTTAACTGATAAAACGACTGATTTGTGGCTGCAGCTGCTTTCACTGGCCTTGATACAGATCCCCACCAATTTAGGCTTAAAACACCATGTACGGCAAAACACAATATCAGATTTTTGTTGCTGAGCATCCCTCAGGACAACCGATAATCTATACACAAACTTATAGACTGTCTGAATCCCTGCAGGGAGCCGTGCAGCTATCGATTACTCATGTCTTGTTTAAATTAGTGTTGAATGTGTATGAAACAGCGTGGTTGCTCCTTCTGCGTGTTTGACCTCTGGACAGCGGGCCTCTGTATTTGACATGGGTCAATTTGACTCATAGATAGATGACTTCCTGTGGTGACCTGTTGACCAAAAGGCGTTTGTTATTGACCTGCCTCACTACATTTTTTTATGTTGCACTTCATGCAACCAGCCGTTTGTGCACAGTTTCTCCACACAATATGTGCTAATTTAGAAGAATTTGCTGTGCATATTAGAGATTTGTCAGCAGCTGGTGTGGTGGGGAGGACACCCAGGAACTTCCAAAGTGTCCTATCCAGTTAATTAAAGGCTCTGGTGACAGTACAGAGTGGCCTGATACACATGCTGCTGTGATTAGTCTGGATGTGAATCAGAAAACACTGACAGGTGTGCAGGAGAAGTGGAAGAGAGGAGAAGACCCCTCCTGAAGCCAGCGCAGTATTGCCTGTGAGAGTGCGTAGGTGTGAATTGGATTCGTTTTGAGGATCTCATGGGAAAATGGGATTGCTGAGGTTTGGAGGTCACAGTGTAACCTGTGGAAATCCTTTTAGAGGGTGCTTGTATGTCTACAGGATTAGCATCGTCAGGAAATATAACGTATACGATATACAATATTTGATAATGATGCTCGACCTTTATTTGTTTAATTTAATATAAACACGGAATTAATACTGGTAAACCTCGACTGTCGTACTTCTGAATAGCTTTCACAGGCAGTGCAGCATCAGAATGAATGTGGATCTAGACCAGTAACTGAATTTTAACTTAATAGATATTTAGGTGCTTAATTAACCACACAGAAAGGTAGTTACCAAGGAAAAACATTGATGCTAATTCTTTAGCATTAAAAACTATGAAACCATTCTCAGTGGGTACATGTAATGATGGTCAAACAGGCTGGTTATAGAGGGGCAGGGTGGGTCAATTGAGCTCATTAAATTAAAATTAGCTCACACCAAAGATAGTTTGTTGGTGGATTATTTTGCTGCTGTAAAAGTGACTATTTTTAAAATAGAGTAAGACATAAAATACCTTGTGAATGCAGCAGCATTGCATGAAGCCACCTTTGCTTCCATGAGATATTTTCTTTACATTTAACATTTATATACTCACTTTACTGGAGAAAGGTTAGCACACACAATCTCTTGTGTGCCATAAAGTGAGAAAAATCACATCTTTTAGAGTCTTCACACACTCCAAAGTATAATAGCCTCTCTGGGGTCAGGCTCACCTTGCACACGACGCGTGCTCGGGTACCTGCAATTATATAACCCTCATCCATACCTGTGCTGGCTGGAATATTAAGCAGAATTCTTGCCCTGGAGCATCATGGAGGGTGTACTGTTTCTCTGAGCTGGCTGGGGTTTAAACTTCAAAGGCAGGTTCTAAAGGAAAATATATCTGACTCGCTGCTGAATATTTGTCGTCCTGTTCTTCATATCAGTCAGTGCTCAGAATAGGATATGAAGCAAGTCCACTTCCTCTGTTCGGACAGAAAACACATCTACTCTTTTTTTTCTTAGAAATATATTGCTGCTGACTGACTTGATTTGTATTTTTGTAAATTACATTTATCAAAATTTCCATTAATGCCAAAGAACACATCAAGACGAATTCATTATAATTGCATTATGCATTAAAAGGTGAGGGGAAAACTGTTAAATTGTAAATGACGGGTTCAAATGGAGGGCATTGTTGCTTTGCCTCATGGGAGTCATTTTGTGTTGTTTGACCTCTTTAATATGTAATATTTTCCATTTCATTTCATTTTAAAACAGGCTTGGGGTTGATTTGGTGCTTCACACAGCTGCGCAGACAACAGCTTAGAGCTTAATGTAAACCTGAGCTTTGACAGCATGTAGAGACACACACAGGCAGATTTGCTCCCTCTTTGCGCAGCGCCCGAAGTTAATTAGGTAGGACGACAGCGGTCTGCATATTTGACTAATCCACCAAAGAGTCTGCATTCCTGCAGCAGTGGAACCTCTCCTGTTATCTAATCTTGAGTTACCCACTAATTCCATTTGCGTGGGACTTGGCTTTAGGAATTTTGAGGTGGGACAGTGGCAGAACAGAACAGCTGAGATAAGAAATCTGGTCTTGTTAAGTGATTTAGCTAGAAAATGCAGTTTAAATCATCAAAGCATTGTCGGTGCATACGAGCCATTCTGATCAACTGAAAGAGGCATAAACCTGTTTTAAAGTGCATTTATTAATGTATGTAAGTTGTTTTTTTTCTCTCTCTGTTGCTTTTACGCTTAAGACTTGGCAGAAAACTTGCTTGCTGAGACTCTGTGGCCCTTCAGAAACGCATGAAATCGTGAAAGGGAAAACACAACACCTTGTGCAATGCTTGTGAAATTGATTTTGTGATGGTGGTTATGTGACTGCTTATGCATCCATATGTTGCATTTGTGGGTGTGTGTCGGAAGATTGTTGTCGGGACTCCGCAAACGGCTGCTCACTTTGAAAGGCCCTTTGTACAAGCTTTCCTAATGAATCGGTGCACAGAATGGTCTGAAGGTAACGGCTAGGGGCACATATGTGCGTGGGCGTGTGAATGCATGCATTTGTTTGTGACAGAAAACAGCTTACGGGTGTGAGCACATGGAATATTAGCTGTTTTTACATTCAAGAGCTTTTTGAGACTAATAAAGTGAATGAATTTGTGTCGCGGGTTTTTAGCGTAGCCGAGCAAAGGCAGCGTGAGCAACATTGCTGCTGTTGCTGGAAGCTTCGTCTCTCTTCAAAGCAGAAACTTTAATGTTGTATTAATAAATAACTACTTTTAATTGCATGGTACAGTTTGAACAACAATTTTTCTTCAAGAGCTGTTGGAATATCCCCTGGTTTATGCTAATTTCTACACTAGGCTACATAAATTACAGCATTCTGTTTAACTAGCTTTGTTGTGTTATGCAAAAACGGCAACAGAACCGTCAAAGACTGTTGCATGCGCTGCTTTGAAAACCTCTGTTACACCATAAGGGTAAACTCTTATTGCTTTCTATTGTTTCTTCCTGCTCCACATTTTGATGCCCCCCTCTGCCAGTCATCTCTTTTTAACAACCTTCTATAGGTCAGTTCTGAATGGGGTCAGCAGAGCAGAGCAATCGATATGAACACACACGTGCACAACCTCACACACTAACAGTGTGCAGAGGTTAGCGGGACAGAAGCAAGCCTGTGTTATATATTTATTGTGTGCTCGTATAAGGGCCCTGTGTGTGTGTGTGTGCGCGTATGTGGTTTTTCCTCTTGTGTGGGGTCGGATTGCTTTTGTCATTCGTCTTTTGCAACACTTTAGTAGAAATGCAGCTTTTTTTTTCTGTCAGCATGTGAGGTGAGGGCTGCTGGGTTCTTTTACAGTAATTATGTAGTTCCACATTGAATTTCAGCAGTAAAATGTCCGGTAGCCTTTAGCGCAGGCTGTCTCTATTGATTGATGCTCTTTGTGTGTGTGTGTGTGTGTGTGTCTGCACGCGCACAGCCAGTCATTAATACCTCTAAATTAGCTTATATAGCATGCATTGCTATGCAACATCGCTGACCTTGAAATTTGTTTTGGTGTCTTGCAAAGTCGGCAGTAGTTCTATTGCTACGAGGCTGCAGTCCGAAAGTTAAAATTCATCTGTAGGTAGGAAATGAAAATATAAAAGTGGATTCTGGATGATTTTGTAGCAACAAACACAGACCTCTCTGAATATCTATTGAAGTATTGATAGTAGAGGGATTTGAGTGTCCACATGCAGGACTGGTCAAGCTGGAATGCATCCAGATACTACTTTGCTTTGACAAGCTCAAAGGGCTCCATGGAGCTCCAAGAGAGGTCATTAAATTATAGCCCTCGCAAAACCCTGAGCGCTATTTGAGCAGTAATGCGTACCCTGGGTGTTGGTACTGGGTCTGGGTTATGAAAGCCCATTAAGCACCTTTTTATTTGCACCCTCAGCTTCTTTGCAGCAGTAAAATTCGACCTCACTGACAGGATGGTGAAACTGAACTGGGTCTCACTGTGTCGTCACTGACATTCGGCATATGTCAGCCAGAGCATGTCTTGGATTTAATGAGTTTAATTTGTATGGTTTTTTTTTTCTTCTTCTTTCTTTTCAGCATGTGGAAGGGCCTGAATGTCAACTGTACGGACAGCTCAGGTTACACACCTCTGCATCATGCCTCATTGAATGGACACAGGTAAGCCTGGACCTTTTGGAATGCTTTATTGAATTGTTACTGACAGCACAGGGGAGTCTCGGGGCTAGGTTTGATTTGAATTGTCGGTTATTGTGCCACAATGCAAGAGTAAATCTATACATGCTCTGTAGGAGTTACTGTGCAGGGTTCTTTCTTCACCCCAGAACCGTTGAGAAATCGTTTTCTTACAGCGTGAATTAGCCGCTAGCCTGACTGCTACCCCAGCCTGGTGGAACTGAAGGATTAGAGCTGGGTTTTGGGTGTAATTATGTGGATTTCCTCCCTCAGATCAACAGTGGAGGAACAACAGAACAGGAAGAAAAGAAAAGCAGGCCGGGAGGGAAAATTAGGCCGCTAACAAAAGGCTGCGGAGGAGTGGTTCGGCATTTGGGTGGGAATGCTAAAACAGAACTGCCAATTAAGACTTTTCAGATCATATCAATCATTTTAAACTGATTAAAAGGGCTTTTTATGACAAACAGTGGCACCATTAATCAACAGGAATATTATCATGTCTGCAGTCCCCACACGATTTTCCTGCACAGCTGCCAATTAAACCTGAGGAGCTATGATTAATTAATAATTAACAAAGCAGTTCATTAAGCATCACTGTGCTGCTTTCACCTCTCCTCCTGAGAGGTCTTGCCCTTCTCTCTCCTCAGTTTTTCCCTCTGACATTTTCAAATGCAAATGAGGCTCTTCACCTTTATCTCTTCAGAGACAGACAGACGACAGCTTCAGCTGGAGATTTCCTCATGTGGACAGATCTCACTCTCGGCCCTGTTGAGCAGAAGCTAAATTGATTCCAAGCACAAATCCACGCTGTATTATCTGTCAATTTATCAGCTTTTTATAATGGAAGTTAGCTTATTAGAGGGGAAACAGAACCTGGTCGTCATGTTTCAATTTGCCAGCATTTCCAGTTGAACTCCCAGCTGTCCATCACCCCTGGATTGGGAGACATACTGGTCTCTCATCCAGAGTAGCAACACAAGATGTATTTCCACTGAGCCGTACAGTCTGGTTATATGCTTTAATAATATTTTATGTGTTTGATCTGGAAAATAACAATACATTAATGTGTGTGTCTGCCGCAGGGACGTGGTGCTGAAGCTGCTGCAGTACGAGGCGTCCACAAATGTGGAGGACAACAAGGGATGCTTTGCACTGCACCTCGCCGCCTGGCGGGGAGACGTAGACATCGTCCGCATCCTCATTCACCATGGACCCTCGCACTGCCGGGTCAACCAACAGGCAAGATTACCTCAACATCCTTTCTCAGACACAATTCTCCCATTCAATTCTTTATTTTACCACTGGAGGCGCAGTGGCTCATTTTCTGGAGCTGGTCCCAAGCTGATCTCTGGGAACAGGCTGGGAACAGCAAACCACAAACAACATCCCGTCTGGACTTGCTGCCCAATTTTCCTGCTATTTGTGCATTGCTGTGTTCTATGTAGGGAATACTACATAAATGACTTCACATTCCCATGAAATAGAACCCCAGTTACTTGTCTTTCACATTAAAAGGGCCACTACTGTTCAAAGGAAAGACCTCGCTGTCGCACATCCAGAACAAGAAATGTATTCAATCAGCTGAACTACAGCTGAGTTCTTGCTGCTCAACGCTGATGATGGCATATTAGTGATGTCACGCCTCTCTGGTTCCACAAATTAAGCACCCTGGCCTAAATGTTAATAGATAAGAGTTTTAATTTTCCTATACTCCTGATGATGAGGAAATAATCAAGCTGCTGGTTATTGAATGCTTGGAGCTTTATTTACTCCTGCCTAATAAACACATTTTCCTCTGTCACTACCAGCCAAGAACATTTCCCTCCAGGGCTTGTTACCGGCTAATTGTTTCCCGTGATAAATGTCGTCCCTTTGCCCCTGAAATGAAGGGGTTTGTCAGCAAGTAGATGAGGCTTACTTTCTTATTTATTCATCTCACCTGTCAGTGATTTGTAGAGCTGAGCAGGCTCCTCTGCTGGAGTGAAAAATACTGCTTGGGGACGTGCTACAGATGCTGACATGAGTGCACATTCAGCGTGCATGAAAGTGTGGCTGCTCAAGTGTGTTGTTGAATGTTTTTCTAGTTGTTTTTTAGGGGGAGATTCCTCATGCCATCCATGTGGAGACAGAGTAGCATGGTCAGTATTTTAGTTTGCGGTGGACGCAAAAACCCAGCAGTTGTTATGTTGGATCATGATCATTTATCTTCTGTTAAGACTCCCTAATTTTCTCTCTATGTTTGGTCCGGACGTTGGGAAGCACGTCCATCAGCAAGCTGCTAACCGACAGCAGCATCCCAACTCTTTGTGGCTGTGCTGTCCGTTCCCCTGGAATCTTGAGGTCACTGAAAATGAAGGGGGGCGGGGGTGATCAAAGTTTGCAGTCAAGCCAGTTAGGATTGTCTAGAAATTAACATCTCTTTACATTATGTGAGGCTTGTTGGCCATCCAGCTAGAAATGATGCATCGCGTCAAATATCTGTCAGATGTTAACATCTGCCGCGGGTCTGTGTTTTGACATATATTTTACCACAATATTAAATTATGTTCCTGTTATCCTTCTGTAATAATATAGTCAGTGTGAGGGTACGGTGATCCCAGGTCGTAGGCATAAATCGCAGTGTGAGATTTATGGAGTGTTTACGATGTCTGTGCTCGAATTTTTCCCTCCGTCTGTCTTGTCTGCAGTGGAGAGCGTGGCCTGCATACATTAGCCCGGGTGATGTATGGAGTCCCAGGCAGGCTCATACCCATCATTGAGTCTCACATAAGCACGCCACTGGCTGCACATTACCCCACTGTCGTGACATTACTCTGCCCACGCACACTTTTCCTCACCCCAGAGGTAGACTGTGTGCATTTCTGCGTGCAGCCTTCTAGCATAGATGACACACTCAAGTGTTTTCATTTTTTTTTTGTTTTACCTTGGAATGAAAGCCATCACCTTTGCTCTCCTCCTATGTGCAAGGTAGTCAAATAAAAAAGGTGGGAGTGTGTATGTAAGAGGGTCAGTTCAACACTGCAGCCAAGAGATTATCCATGGTTATTGGGTCTGTTTGCTACCCAATTGGTCCCAGTGGTTCTTATCCACAGCATTTTTTACTTATTGGGACCTGTGTGTGTGTGTGTGTGTGTGTGTGTTTGTGTGTGTGTGTGTGTGTGTGTGTGTGTGTGTGTGTGTACTGATGCAGAATGCTTGACTGGGGAAAATATTTTTTATATTTTTGCGTGTACATTTTATTGTGTGACATTTTTACCGTCTGTCAGAAAGTAAAAATGTCATGATTGTGGTGATCTGTGTCTCTCCGGTGATGTTGGCAATTGTTAAATCACGCACTGCTGCTTTTAATTAGGACAGATATCCTCGAACCATACAGCTTATTTTCATCTTTTAATTAGCAGCAGATACCTTTGAATTTAATAGATTAATAAATAAGTTACCATTACTATACTTGGTGGTTTTGCATGACAGAGTTATGAGTGATGATGAGTGTGTGACTCCCTCAGCAGCTCTTCCATCAGCATAACATTCAACCAGGCGGTGTACATTCACTGACTGAAGCTGAGGTATTTTAGCTCAGGGCACTCGTCTGGAGGAGAACCGGACTGCAGAGAGATGGCTGAGCATTTGCATGATGGTGGGACAGTTGTGTCCGCCAGATTGCAGCTGTGCATGTGGGAACCAGCACAATACCCCTGGGCTTCTTCTGCTTCCTCTGGCCTACTCGATTTAAAGTTTATTCTGTCTGTGGTTGACTGAGTAGGTCAAGTATGTCCCCCCTCGTGATGCATTCCAGGAATGTTTTCTTTTTAAACAACAGGGTAGATGTTTTTTCTCTCTCTCTCTCTTTCTCTTTGTAAACATATCTTTATGTTTTTCAAGCCAGCATGGAATCATCGATGCATTGGAATAAGATTTTAAGGCAAGAAATGCCTCATGCAGGCCTCTATGCATGTGCAGCAAGGCCTTCTGGGAGCCCAGAGGCTGTGCGACCTGAGACAAAGCTAAAAGGTCATGAGGTTGCTTCCCAGCTGCATGTTTTCTACAAATGTCCCAGCTTGCACATGCTGCAGTCTTGCTTATCCAGTTTTTGTATTTCCAAACCCAACCAGGCGCACATGCTGCCTCACATGTAAAGAAACCACGTGTTCAGACAGTCCACATGCGATCGCTGCCCCTGAGAAACCTCTCTGGGAAAGTGCTTTCCCAAACATCGCCTATCGCACCCAGTCACACTGAGCCATAGGATGTTTTCTCATGAGTAATGCCTTTAAAGGATCTTATGTCACATGTTTTCTTCTTTCTGATGCTCTGGCGTCAGGGGGGACTCTCTAATTAATGTTGAGTAAAAGAAAACTGAATCAAAACAGCCCTGGGGAGATAAGCTGAAGGTGAGACCCGCACTGCCATGATAATCAATGTAATCTATCGTTTTTTATGTGAAAGTAGGCAACATGTTAAGTGAAATCTTTTCCTTTTGCCTTTGTTTACCCAGCTCTCACCCTACAGAGATGACTATGCTGTAATGTAGCCGTAGCTTATCCTGCATATCAGTCCATCATCATTAACAGGGCGTCGTTCAAACAAACACCTCGTGCTCCATTCACCCCACTGCCATTCCAGCCCTCTCTGATAAGGCTGGCTTATTTGTATGGATGGAGCTGTTTGTTTGGTGTCGTGGCGGTGAATTTAGATAAGACACGGGAGACGTGCGTGTACGTTTGCCGGTAGAGGTGCTGTGGAGCTATATCCTTGCAGATTTAGTGAAGAACTGCAAGGATCCCAAAAATATACCATGAAAATAGAAACCAGACAGATTGTGTGTGTCCATTAAATGTCAATAGAGCACTTCCTGTCTGTTGATGGATCATTAGCAGATGCGTATTGGTCAAAACTCAATCAGCAACGATAGCGCTGGATGATATTGGAAAGCTGTCAGAGATGGGGTAATGGGAATGTATAGCCCACTATGGGACCACTGAAGCAGGCTTTTCTCCTTTCCTTTCTGTCATTCTGCATCTCTGTTCATCCCTCTGCCACTCTCCTCTTCGTCCTTCCCTTATCTATAGCTCTGTCAGTCCAATCCGTTGCGCCTCCAATTGGCTGATTGCATCAACAAAGCTTTATTGTTCGTTTAGGGCGGCAGAGGCGTATCAGCAGCAGTACTTGCAGTTTTCTGTCCTGTCGTTATCATACCTGCGTTCAGATTTTGGAATATTAGCAGGTGGCTGTTTAGTTCTGTGTTATGCTTTAATGCTTCCCTGATTCAGATAAGAAACACTGACATCAGGGGTTAGCTCACCAATGCTCCTTTGAGTTCCTGTGATTTTAGTTATCACCTAATTTTGTTTATTTCTCCTTCATTTGCTTGCTTCTGTGGTTAATTCTTGGATGATTTTGAAGATCATTGTCTCATTTATACCCCCCCCCGCTCTGACTGCTCTGGTAGGTTCCACTTGCCCC
>BJFM01002443.1:263293-273317 GCA_016586285.1 Arothron firmamentum
CCCCCCCCCCCCCCCCCCCCCCATGCATTTGTCAGGCTCAGTTTTATACTATTGCTGTGCCTTCATCTGTGAGTATTTTCCTCTTTTTTTTTCTTTTTTTTTTGATGTTTGCCTTTGGCCTTAAGTATTTTTTGCAAAAGAGACCTGTTTGAAGACCCTTGATTGTCATTGAACCTATGTGTATACCTCAGTCAGTGTGTGCTGCATTTCTTCCGCCTCATTGCTCACAATTATACCATGATGAAAACAAATTTCCAAATGGGCTCCTTTTTTTCCTGGTTACTGCTGTAGTAGATGGCCTATTCTCCACACTGTATTGCACTGTGCAGATCTTGTATACAGAATATTTTAGAAGATGAGACAAAAAATAAAACCCTCAAGGGAAGAATATCTGCACAGGAGCCCAGCAACTGGACTTTAAACTAAATGCATCCCAGTAATTACACCAGTAAACTGTGATGAATGCGAATTACACCCAGCACGACTGTGTGTGATTATCGTTTTTAGTTTGCAATTGGCCTGCAATCAGACCTGTCCTGGAAGGTTCCACTCTGCCATCAGTGAAGGGGTGTGCAGCCTGTGGGGGGAAAAATGGACAGATCTGGTTGGCTGAAAAAGAGGCAGAGCCCACCGTGTGGTGAAACTGCTGCAAGATTGTATGTTTCTTGTTTCTTTATGTGGAGGCTGTTTCTCGCTTGTTATTCCCACCATATCTGCGCAACTTTTATTCAGTGCTCACAGGCATGTACGGGGGGGGGGGCAAGAAAAGGAAGAATCTGAGTGTAAGATGTACATTGGAAGCAGGAAGTGTGAGGACACTTGATAAAGGAATGCAGAAACTGTATATGTTTACATAAACATGCTTTGTAGCGTGGAGAACAATCCTATATGTTGTTTTTCTAGATGTTTATACAAATACGCTCCTCGCATCAGCACCAGCTTTTCCATGTAAATTCATGGATGAACATAAATGCATAGATCAAATTCCTTCTTTAAATTTTATACTGATGGGGTGATGCATCATGTCTCTCTCCTTCTTGGGTTTCGCTCTGGCCAGATTTTAAATTGTTATCACTGGTCCAGAGCTAGACGGGGCCCCAAAGACCACCAACACTGTTCTTGTGCAGGCCCCCTAGAAAACCAACACCTTGTCAAATTAAACCAACCATTACCATCTTTTCAGGGACATTTCAGAGCAACAAACTGTGTAGAGTAAATGAACCTGTTGCAAGAAAAAGCCAGAAGGTTGCAATAGATTTCCATTACTCCCACCCCCACGGCTCCCTTTTTGCTGTCACTCACTCCCTCCTTTTATTCTCCCACAGAACCACGAGAAGGAGACAGCGCTTCACTGTGCCGCCCAGTATGGACACTCTGATGTGGTTTCTGTGCTGCTTCACGAGCTGACTGACCCCACCATGAGAAACAGCCGGCAGGAGACGCCTTTGGACCTGGCCGCACTGTATGGACGGCTGGAGGTCAGTCCGAAGAGTCTGCTTAATAAAACAAACTGTTAAACCACAACGCATCCCAGCATCATCCAAAGGGTCTGACTGGGAGTGCTGGTGAGGGAGGGGATTGCTTTGATCTTGATAAATACATTGACTGGCAGCTAACTGGGTCCAGTTGGTGACTCTGAATGATTGTGTGCATGTTCAAGTGTGTGCTTTAAAAATCACACACCTCCAATATATAGGGCATAAAGGGACTGTTTTAGAGACAACGTACCTTTGGTTTTAAAAATAAATCAAATCCCACGTTCACAAAAAGTACACATGCTGTAAATCTTCCTGATGTTCAAATAGAATTCCACTACTGAGGCAGCAAGTAATTGCAGTCAAGCCATCCACGTTTGTCTGTGTGTGGATGAATAATTCATTTTTTTTTTTCGCTCTCGCTATCAGCATTATAATGAAGGGAAATCCTTACGGTTGAAGCTGCACTCACTTGTAACCAACACGGAGCAGAAGTTTACTAGATGCACACATGTAGGAATACACAATGAAGGAGGAGCATACCTGTTGAGTTTAGTTATTAAAGGTACAATCAAAGCGCTCAACAGCCTCTTCCCATATTCAAGTTGAGTGACAGCTCCTAAAATGCAAAGACCGAGCAAATAAAGGCGCACTATCAGACAGGATCCTCTTGTGTTTAGGTGGTGTGCATGCTGATAAACACTCACCCCAACCTCATGACCTGCCACTGTCGCCGGCACACCCCGCTTCACCTGGCAGCACGGAACGGACACCACAGCACCGTCCAGACCCTGCTCGAGGCCGGCATGGACGTCAACTGCGTGGTAAGAAAAGAAATAAAGGGATTAAGCTGAACAGATCTAAAAAAGTGTGTCTGTGGGCGCATCAGTAAGCATGTACGTGCCTGGGATGCTTGGCTCCTATGGTGAGGTGGAGAGAGATAAATTATTGATTGGAGAAAGAAAGAGGAGGAGGAAGAGAGGGTGTTCCCAGGTCTTTTTTTTTTACCTAAACTCCAGGCACTCGTTTGGGCATTTCTGTGCTGCATTTTGCTTTTTTTTTAATTCTGAATCATCACTGCTCTTTCACGACCTTTTCTGGCTGTTATTGTGAAGTTAACCGGAAATCAGTCAACAGCCGCACATTAAGGTGTGAAAACCATTTCCGCTGTTGCATGTATCAGGAATAAAAATAGATTTAACTCTAGCAAAAGAATCAGAAGCAACGGGAACTCTTGCAAACTGTATTTGAAACTTGCACAATCATCTGATTTTTAGCATCACACTCGGAAAGTTAGTCATGGAAAAGTGTTAATTTAAGGAATCCACGCAGTGATAAATAACAGCCACTAGATGGCGCCTCCCTTAGACAGTATTTTCTACTACATGTTGTATAATTCAAGCTTTTGAGTTGTTAATGCTCTATAGACACTGCACATAAGCATATAATGGATCAGTTTTATATGAGTGAGGTTTAAAAAAAATTAAGGAGGAACTAGTATTTTTCCTCATAGTTATTGTATATCAGAGACACTGTTCGTGAATCTGTAAAAGAGTTCTTTCATTTTCATTCTCCCCAGAAACACTCGACCTGTCTTGGTTCTATAAACCAACACTCGCAGCTTCTGTCCACATGTGTGTGTGTGTGATTGTGCCGAACACGTGTGCATGCGTGCTCTGATCTGAAGAGATGGGCTGTGTTCCTCTGCAGGGATTTGGCCTCGGGCTCAGTGTGTAGTGAAGATGAACAGAACACGCCTTTGATTTGGCTCGGCCCCTCTTCTGCAGCAACTCCCTCTCTCTTTTGCTGTCTCTGTACTCGGAGATGATGAACACTGCATGTCTTTGACACCAATCTGTGAAATTTATACTTGTTCATTATTTTCATCCAGAAACCGACCTAACATTCTTTTTTTTATTCACTACTGGAGAAAAATAGATCTGATCTGGCTTTACATCCATTAATTAAGGTTTTGCTGCAGACGTATCTGCACAGTTGTCCTGGTAATGATATAGGCTATGTGCTAAAATAGTCAAAATGGTGAGGTGAAAAATAAAGATGCATCACCTTGCAGTCATAACAGGTGTGTGACTGAGCACCAGTTGAGACTTGTACATGCTGGGATGTTGTGTGCTGTAGCCACTGGAGGTTTTCCTGTAATTGGGTTGTCAGTTTTGAAATGGAAAAAAGCACAAACTGGACAGATTGTGTTACCACCAGATCCAGTCAAGTCCTCCAGACATGCTGTTCGTGCTATTCTGACAGCATCTTTTGTCTTTTGAGCAACAAAGAGACATTTAGAGCAAGAAATTACTCTTTGAAATAAGTGATGACAGTTCCAGCTCCGCAATTTAACCAATAACCTGTTTGGTTTCTGAAATATGTTGGTTGCTTTTAGTTTATGTGGTGAGAAGTTGATGGTTCAGGTAAACATTAATTATTGAAATGAATAAACATTCAGAAAGAAAAGGTAAATATAGAAAATTTCAAAAAACGTGTGTGTGTGTGTGTGTGTGTGTCTGTGTGTGTGTCTGTGTGTGTGTGTGTGTATGAGAGAGAGCTAGAGAAAGAGAGAGAGTGTATGTGTGTGATGGTACAGGTCAGTAATTGAAGTCAAACCATTCATAAATCATTAATAAGAGTCGCTCATTCACTCTTTCCTTACTTGGCTTTTTTTTTTTTTTTTTGTAATTACAAGGGGGAATTTATTGGTACTGGTTGACCAGGTAGCCAGTAAACACACCCATGCTAATCTCTTTTAAACTCCCAACTGAACTCGAGCATATATTTTCATCCTGATATGAGACTTTCTGTGAAACAGAAAGTAGGCTGCCTTTCAATGGCAGGAAGCTCCTGGAGAGCTACAATGGCCTCCCTCGTTTCCTCCTGACATCACTGAGCCATTGCCATGGGAAACGGGATGGGAAGTGGTACAGAGATGTCCGCAGAGCGGGAGCGGGGAGGTTAGAGGCCAACTTGGGGTGGATCACTTCCTGCACTCCCACGTCTCCTCACTTGCCTGTGGCTGGAAGATTACGTCCTCGGGCTCAGTCTTCAGTTTGATATCCTGTGAATCTGAAAATGCAACCACTCTCCCGTCTCCACCCGGCTTTCACACCTCTAATATTCCCCAAAGATCTCTGACCTGTTTTGGGGACTTATCGCAGGAGTGGCAGCTTTATCTGATGATGGTTTTATTGCGGAGGACAGGGAGCAGCTACAGTAAGTTCCCTGCTGACGACGAGCACGTTAATGTGGTGCGGGAGTTACATTCCCTGCCGCATATTAGCGGTTCTGGCTGCTGTCCAAACAATTTGTCTTCATTAAATCGGTTCAATCCAGGTTTTCATCTGTGTTTCCAGGAAGTCGACCGCAAAGGATGCGATGGATTCAGCATATGTAGTATGTTGCCATGTTTGTGCTCAGGTCAAAAGTTGCTCTGCTGCGTGTTTTTGCTTCCTTTGTGCCAGGCGCACAAATTAAACTCGCCCGAGAGCACCATGTGTATGTTCTTCTGTTGCTTATATCTCTCTGAGCTGCAACCTCTGTGACTTTTAACCTTGAAAATGCAGGAATTTCCTTTGTTGTGGCTTTTCTGTGGGCATGCAGCGTTCGGTTGCACTGTGACATATCCAGCTGTGAGGACTTATTACCAGGCAGCCATGCTGAGAACAGATAGAAACCTCAGCGGTTCAACATGCATCCATTGCCTCTCTGTTCCCTCTCATATTCAGGGACTAACTCAAAGCACTGGCACCTTATAAATACTTTTTTTTTTTTAAGTGAAATGATGCACGTTGAACTAAAATTTGTAGTCTGGTTTCCTTGTATTGCATCACATCTAGAATATCTTCATTACAAGCGCTGGGAAGCCGATACAGGCCAGGGTCCATTCAGGGAGAATTGGGGCATTTCTGTGGTGGCTCCTGCTGAGGATGTAATGGTTTGAAACCAGTGTGACCTCACGGCCGGGGGGACATCTACTTCCACGGTTTCAGTCTGTGTCTGTGCCTGTTTTTGTCTTCAGTGATGGAATATGAACACGCGCTCTTCCCTTCCCTCCGTGTCTCTCTTAGACAGACAATGGCAGCGCCCTCCACGAGGCGGCTCTCTTTGGAAAGATGGATGTAGTTCGCCTTCTGCTTGACTCAGGTCAGTATTTATTGTGTCCTGGAATGTGAGAGTGTGCTTACTGCTCTGTTTTCCTTGATTTTTTTTCTTCTTTTGCCTTTAAAGACAAGCCAGATTGTTTCTGCTCTCAGTACAGCTGTCAGTTTTGTTTACGTCTTCAAATGTCTCATTCTGATGACATCATCAAAATAAGCTTCAAGCTTCATGCCTAATTAAAGAGGAGCAAATAAACACGAATGTTAAAGAAGCATCAACACACTTGTGTGTGTGTGTGTGTGTGAGTGAGAGAGAGAGAGAGAGAGTGAGTGTGAGTGAAATTGCTGCTGTCCTTTGATATCTCTGCCAACCGCCACCTCTTTTGCTGTACCACTTCCTGTTTCCTGCAGGACTTCCTGTGGCTTGGCCATGCTCTTTTGGCCTCGATTCTGTCGACATCCTTGACTAACAGGGATCTGTGCTTGCACTTTAACCTTCACTGAACTTTAACCTGAATTAATTGATTCAGTGATGAGAATATAAACAGTTTTACAGCATATCATCTAATTTTTGTTACTTTCTTAATAAACCAGGCTTGTTGTTTCCTGTTTTAAGTTAATCTCTGGTTTAATATTTGCTGTTAGAGCGTCTTTAGCTAGCAATCTCAGCTGATATTTACATTCTGGTGATCTGATGTGTCTGTAGTTCAGTTTCTGAAACTTTTCCTGCTTTATATTGCATGTGTTTCAGGGATCAAGACCAATCTGAGAGACAGCCACGGGAGGACAGCTTTGGAGATCCTGAGGGAACACCCAGCACCAAAATCCCAGCAAATCACTGCTCTCATCCAAGGTTAGACGTGCATGTACACACTTGTGTGCAGATCTTTACTATTAGTCATCTGAAATTGAGTTTTGGACTCTGGGAGGCAACAGTTGCATTGACTCATTGCCCTTGTAGATACATTGACCTACAGTATTTGCACACGTCGTTGTTAAGTGTGATGGCGTGTCTGCAGCAAGTGGGTGTGATCTGGTTTAGGAAGCATGTTTTCCAGGAAGTTCATGCTTCATTGGGGAAACAATGGCAGCTCCTGTATGTATATGTTTAATTTCTAAAGAGTCGCACGACGCAGACTGGATGATAGTATTTCCCCTAATTCTGCTCTTGCACAACCATTAGCCTATTTGCCAATTAATTTGCATCTATTTATGTGTATAAAACAGTTCCTGTTCTGCCTTTAGTTCCCAATTGAGCTGAGTTGCTGCGTATTTCCACTCATTCTACAAAGGCTTTGTTGTTCTTTAGTAAGACACAGATTAAGTCAAAGTCAACTTTATTGTCAGACATGCTCTACATGCACCACATACAGCATAAATGAAATTTCAGTCCTCTCAGAACCACGGTGCAACAAAGTAATAAATAATAAAACTACTATAACTAAACTAAAGTACTCTAACTACACTAAATTAAAAAAAACAAAACAAAACATAAAAACTCCAATTAACAATATACAGTATGAACAATGTGAGGTATATGAACAGTATATACATTATGGACAGTAATGAGGTATATGCACAGTATAAACAGATTTACTGTTTTCTCACCCAGTGATTCCAAGGTGGTGGCTGTCACACTGCAGCATTTAAGACATTTAACTGTTTTGTTTGACAGTATGTTAGCAAAGGCTCGGAATTGTTGGTGAATGGGTGTGTTTAGAAAGAAGAAAATCTTTTCAGTGACATTGGTTTGTAAGTTTACTTTTCTGCCACTTGAATTTAAAATACTGAGGTCTGCTCAACAAGACAAAACGGTCACCCTGGTGCGTTTCTGCAAAAGTATAATTTCCCCTGTCTTCTCATTTTGGTGCTTAGCCTGCAATTAACCCTCCTCCTTTTGCTCATGTTAACTGAGCGTTTCTGCTGATTGTTAGTGTAACTTTGCTTCATCACAGAGAATCAGAGATTCTCCTGATTGCTGTTTTTTTTGGGGGGGGCGATTCAAAGGCCCTGCATGAACGCTGTAATCTGTGGCTTGGCGGCTGTTGCTATCTGTCCTTGGATAAACTTTTGCCTGAATGTGTGTCGAGATAAAGGCAGGTTTGAATAACATTCATTCATCTTCTGTTGACTGCCACCTATCACCAGTTGGGGTCAGGTTTTGGAGTCTCTCCTTTATGGGCACACAGGTCATTAATTTGCACCTGCAGGCGACTTAGAGATTAGCCTCATATGCAGGAATCGAGTGTATGCAGAGAAAACCACACAGACACATGAAGAACTCTGGGAATTGAAGTCTGAACAGGCCAGTTCTGAGGTTACAGAGCGAGCTGCATTGAATTAACGGACTGGGAATTAAGTTGTCACTACACTGGTACAAATGACCCCTTCTGAGTTTTCTTTCCTTCTTTCTGCAGGCTGCCACGGTTCTGTGTCGAATCTTAGCATCTTTGTGTTTGAAGTCTAATTAACTGATGAAGTTCTCTGATAACACATGCAGCGCAACAGAAGTAACCAGAGGATATTTATTAACAATAGAGAAGTTGCCCATGTAAATGTGAGAGATGGAGCTTAAAGAAGAATAAAAAATATGCTGTACTTCATAATGTATCGATGTTTGTGCTGTTTTCCCCCTAGTGGCCAAACTTGTACAATGCTATTTTAGAGTTGCAGGCCACTCTGACGCCTGATGCAGGATTATTCTGAGGAAGGCAATGCCACCACGTCATTAGATGTGCAAAATAGATGATTAAATCAAGATATCTAGAATCTGGTCCAGTGGGAATGATTTTCAGATATTCTTCTCTCAGAAATGGAGAGAAGAAGATATATAGAAAGTCATCATGGAAATTTAATGTTGGCAGTAAATTGGACAGCAAATGTGTTTGTAAAATTGAAGATGACACTGAGAGGAGTAGAGGACACAGCTGTGACTTAGTGAAAAGATCAGCTGCATGCCATTTCCTGTTGAATAGGAGATCAAAAAGGACACGCGTGCACACCCACATACACGCATACACGGACAGCAGCAGCGAAAACGCTTCCATTTATTCTGTCGCAGCAGCTGAGGGGCTTTCTCATTCCGAATAGATCATTCTGGTTTGATTTACAGCGTCTGACTTATCCCAGAGTTTAATTTGATTCATTGCACACTTGTGGTTGCTGAACAACGGTTGGCTTTGTCCTGCATCTTAGAATAACAGTTAAATGTGTCAGAATGCCCTTTACCTTTCATGAATAACAATTGTTTTTGTGAGGGCGTAGTAATTTATTTTCTTTCTGTTTCTACCGCTGTCTCCTCTCTCCATGCAGAGTACATGATGGACGAGATGGAGAGGAGGAGTATCGTTGAGGAACCTGTTCGCAAGTGTCCCGTCCCTGCACCTCGGACATCTGTCTCCTCACCCTCGGCATCCCCATCCGTCAGACACAAGAGTGAGGAATCACACACAATTACGTGCCAAACATGCGTGAACATGTTTCGTTTTCAAGAGAATGAATAAATGAATATCACTTTCCTTATTGGTGCAATATGATGTGAAACTACAGAGGAAACTGGCCGTTTCCTTGTGCGGCACTCCCCCCTGTGTTCTGAGTGTGGAACTGCAGGTCTGTGTGTCCGGCACAGGTGTGTGTGTCCTGTGTCTCTGTGAATAAGTGTCAGCAGATCCTATAATTACCTCAGAGACTGGTGGGGAAAGGAAGAGAAGCTGATGAGTGCAGTTTACTCTTTATAAAACACCTGAGCACTTCAGCAGTTACCTGTCAGTGATTTAAGGCTGCAACTCGTATCCTTAATTGTTTTTCCTTCTCATCACAGACGACGCAGTGACAAGTGAATTGTCCAAACTGCTCCACGAGATCAAAAAGTGCCGGGACAGAGACTACTCCTTTGAAGAACTTTGCCAGACCATCTCCTCCCACTCCATGGACAGCTTTGGGAGCGGGCGGCTCTCAGATGAGGAACGCCCCGACCGGCCCAACGGCACGCTGAACCGAGTCTATAAGGTACCTATCTCTTAGAACACAAAATTCACTGACTCTCCTGCAAGTGGGATTCTGTGAGTTAACATGGCTTCTGTGAAATCTTGTCCAGGACACTGAAACAAGCTTGTATTTACCCAGTTTGTCCAGACGGGGGCAGCGTCGGCTTTAATGATGCCACTCATCCGCTCACGTATTCATTTGTTTGGGAAAACAGCCGGTGTTTGTTCAGAATTACAATCACAATATGTCTCCAATCAGCCGATCACACCCCACCGCCATCTTCACCCTCAACCTCGCTGATGACGAGACCTCATTGGTCCGATTTGGGGAGTGAAATAACTGTTTTTATCAGTGTTTGCAGCTGCACGGGACATTTTTTTTTCAGTTTCACCTGCCAAGAGGTCAGATGTGTGAAAGGATGATGAGGTCATCTCTCTCTCTCTCTCTCTCTCTCTC
>BJFM01002443.1:273374-310850 GCA_016586285.1 Arothron firmamentum
TCTCTCTCTCTCTCTCTCTCTCTCTCTCACAAACGCACGCACGCGCGCACACACACACACACACACACACACACACACACATTTCTGAGCCTTTAAAGCACACATGCTCACTTTAGAGCGTGTCTGTTTGGATCTGGTTTCCGCTTCCTCTCATTCATCTTCGTAAAAGTACAGACAGCTCACAGCAGGAACACAGTGACACTGATCAACAACTCATTATCTGTAAGGAGCTTCATATAAGATCACCTGCACAGAGCAGCAGTCACTCGCACCCACTGATGCCGCCTTTATCTTTATACATTTTATGCCCCACTCTCTCTATTTCTGTATAAATACATATAAATAAAATTAGTTTATAATTACTGTACTACTGAATAATAATATTCCATTACTGACATACCCAGTATGTTTATCTGCCCCTGGGCTGTCGGTACATGTGGCTGGAGCTGTTTGATCCACTTTGTCGTTTTCATATGAATAAAACATGCAGACGCCTAAAGTGGCGGACACACACACCGCCATTGTAGGCTGCCTGTATTAAGCGCTGAAGCCCCTGTGTGTGTGCATGTTCTTGCATGTTTTGCATACAGTTATAACCAACAGCAGCACGTGTTGGGAATAAATCAGTATGAACAGTATCTCAGCCACCTGTTAATTGGTGGCAGTACTTGTACTGCATGTTTTCCCATACTCATGCGGACAATGCCAGCATGTTGCAGTCGTTTAGCCTCTTAGCATGCTAACAATTGCCAAATTGCCTGCAACGAGCAGCAATAAACAAGATATAAGATAAATGCGCTGATTCTATATCAGTAGAACTAATTTTCCTTGCTATTGTGTTGTATTTTAACTGTTTATCCAACAAGGAAGGTTAAAAATAACTAAATGTTCCAAACTGAGTTGGCGTAAATGCTTTCATTCACAGCGTTGATTCCACTTGGTTACACAACTGCTCCCATTCTCTCTTTAATTCACAGCCAATTTCTGTAACTTTAAGCTGAGCTTGCTTTTGCGTCACAGCCAGTGTCCGGGGGAGAAGGGGGGGTAATGGTGAGAAATGGGTAACAGCGGTTTTCAGACAGGGCAAAGGTCAAGTGGACCTTGATGGTTTTCAGAAACACTCATCCATCAGAAATCTGCTTTGTAATTTAGGTTTAGAGAGGGAATAAAATCCCAGTTATGCGTCTTTCAGGGTTTCCAGTGAGCCACTGATATTATATTGATCGGTGTTGAATAATTAATGGTGTTGCTTATGGAACATCAGGTTTGACTGTAACAAAAGGCTGGAACTGCCCATTGTTTGAGCAGCCTGTCTCACTGTGCTGCAGTGCTGTGGAGGCTCCTTACAGTCTGGTGCAGTCAGTGACCTTTTGATTTCTGCTACTTTGTCTTCAGACTCGCTGCTGCTTCTCCATCCTTCTGTCCTCTCTCCAACCATACGGGTTGGGTATCATTTTCTCACGATCTCTCTCAAATTCATTTTAATTTTATTAAATCCTTGTGCAGCAGAGCCGAGCAATCTCACCTACAATCTAAGCTCCAGTTTTAAATTAAATTTTCTTGGTTTGAATTAGATGTAAGTCGTTCCTCCTGATTCAGTTCAAACATATATTTTTATCTCTGCTTGCAGCAGCCGACCCCACCAGTGGTTCCGGCCCTGGAGGAGGACGAGGCGGAAAAGAGCTGTGGCCCCACAGGATTTTGGGAGGCCCTCACGCCCTGCAACGGTTGCCGCAACCTGGGTTTTACTGGCCTGTCACAGGTAACCTGCAAATGCGTTCGACTCTAAGTTGAGTGCTTGTAATTTCATCACTACGATGTGCTGTCACACACACACTCCCTGCGTCAATCCAGTGAAATTACAGGCCAGTGAAATCCCCATTGTTCTGAGTGAAGACGTTCACTGGTTACCTTGGGAACGCAGCACATTTGTCCTCAGCTAAGAGACTGGCTGTTCTTGCAGATCTGAAGACTCTAATGTTCCGACTCTTTCATTCTTGGATCTCTCTTTCAACTCCATCTTCTCACCTCTTATCTCTCCTCTTTTGTCGCTTTTGCCTTTTTGGAAGAGGACTTGTTGCATGAGCTTCCCTACAGGGGTTAATGAGACAAACGCTGTGGTAAAATATAAATGCAATGTTATTACGGGCTGATGTATTTCATATTTTGCTCCTTTTGCTGCAGATTTACTGTTTGACAACAATTGTTTCTTTCATCACAGAATTTTTTTTTTTACAGTTTTGTGGGAAAAGGGTTTGAAAAAGGTTCCTCTGGGCAGGCAGTGATGATGAGTGTGCTTCAAAAGTGCAGCACAAGGTCTGAATCAAAGGCTAATTAGACGTTGCTAAGTTAGTAGCCACTGACTCTTAACCTAACCTTGATAAACCCAAATTTATTCCAAATAATCCTCCACCTTTTTCCATCCCTTCACGCCCTCCTGCTGCCTGTTTAAACGTGGTTAAGTGGGAGCAGATGAGTTTACTGAGTGGCGAGGAGCGCGGCGGCTCACGCAGTGAGACATCTGACATTTCCGACGTAACGGTTCCTCTGTCTTGTGCGCTGGCAGCGCGCCCGAGTCACCGGCCTGCCGGCCTGGAGCGTTCTGCCCCTGGATCTCTGTGTTTGTGTGCTAATGCACTTTAATGTGAGCTGGAGGATACGAGACGCATGATCTCTGGTGTCGGCATGCATTTGCGCAAATGTGCGAGTGGAGAAATTGAGTTGCATCATTAAGTTATCCTAACACTAATATGCCCTGTAGCTATAACAGGAGAAATTAGCATCAAATAAAAAAGATGGAGGAGTCTAGTGAAAACGAAACATTTCAAGCGTATTATAATTGCGTCACATCTTCTTCATTGCCGAAGAAAATCTTTTGAATCTTTGCTTTTGTCATTAGTTTATAAATGACTGGATGTATTAATAACAAACGTTCATGCTGATACTTTAACGCTTACGTGTTAGCATTATCCATCAGACAACTGAACACCGCTTGCTTGGTTTTCATGTTGGTTTTAATTTTGAGTCGCATGCACTATCTGGAGGGTGGATCTGACGCAACAAGGTTGTGTGACGCTATTGTTGCTTTGTTGTTTAGAGTTGTGTGTTGCAGAGTGGTTAATTTAGGATGCTAACTGCGAAAGGCCACCAGCCCTGATGTCTCTGGTATCCACGCTCCACCGTCGTCCTGCAAACGCTGGCTGACGCAGGAGTGTGTGTTTCCTGCGCATGACCAACTTTAACAAGCTCACTCAGACTGCATTGCAAGTAAGACGGACAAAAAAGGCACAACCGTAATAACAGAACGATGGGGATTCAGGCAGATGTTTCTGAGGTTGCCAGGCAACCACTGAAATTCACAAGGTATCAGGCGTGGGTTGTCCGCCACTGACAAACCTCAGCCACCGTCAGCACAGGTGCGTCAGCGCTTCCAGACTGATTCGGACTCTTCATCATCCTCATCCTCATCCTCCCATCTACGTCCTTCTTGCACGCAGTTGAGCCATATTTGGTTCTCTTTTCATCCTTTAATATTCCAATTTTATTTTCCTTGTATGCAGGAAGAGAGGATTAAAGATGTTCAGGGTTTTTTTTGTGCTTTTGCTTCGATTTTTAATGTTGCTGCTCTTTTCATCTTGGGACACACTGTTGGGCTCAGATGCTGTTAATGTCTTTATGCCCTGTAGACCACACACACACACACACACACACACACACACACACACACACACACACACACACACACACACACACCTGCTGCAGCTGCTTCTTCTGTTTTGCTGAAAGAGATTGGCACGAACATACATTGTGTTGTCCTTGAAAGTTTATGGTGTGTGCGTGCTTGCGCAGGGGTGTGTGTGCATGCGTGTGTTTGTGAGAGAGAGAAATTCACATATCATGTTGACCTTGATGTAAATGTGGGGAAAAAGGAAAAAGAACTGAAGTCTTTCAAACTGTGTCACCACTGCTACTGGTGCCAAAGTGCCCTTGAGCAAATACCTTAAAAGCGCTACAAAAGTACCAAAAGAGTTATTAATTATGTCGGCGTGAAACCAAACTGCCACCCTGGTTTGATGTTCTGAACAAACGCATCGACAGGTGACAGAGTGCGATAACAGGAACGTTAATGAGTGATTTACTTAAAAATAACACCATTTTTAATCTCAGAAGTTTGTAACATTTGTCGCTCTGAAGCACTTGTGAAATGCGCAGGCTGTCACAGAGAAGGATCAATAGTTTCATGTCAGCACAGTAATGGATTACAGCCGGCTAGTTAGCCTAGCTCATGGCTTGAATCAATTACATTTGCCTACCAGTGTTTAAAAAAAGACATGTGATTGAGAGATTATTTTAAAACATCAATGCTAACACTAGCGCAGCACTGAAGTAGCATTTGTAAAGCCTCATTGTTATATTCTGCTAATGTGGCTGATTTAGAATGGATAAGACTAATGTTAATATTTTTGTAGGCATTTTACATAGTTGAGTAGTTTTCAGCTAACTAATATGGCTAAAATACTTAAATACTAAAATACTTTTTATGAAAATTAAAAGCCTTTATATTTTGGAAACTGCAGTTTCAAAAGTAATCAACATACCAGAAACAGATTCCTCGGCACTTAAATAACCTGACTTTTTCATTGACATGTTTTTCGTTTTTCTCGAGAGATTTTGAAGGTTGACATTTGCAAAGATGTGACTGCTGTTCTATTTTTCCAGCGCTGCAGAACACAGAGTACTTCTGTATGACAAAGAAACGCCTCTGGGAGTTCCTGCACAACACACACTTTATTTCCACCACGGCCAAATCAAACGCCATCAACATTGGATGCCGTGCTGGGTTAGCCCACCAGCGAGGTGTGTGTGTGTGTGTGTGTGTGTGTGTGTGTGTGTGTGTGTGTGTGTGTGTGTGTGTGTGTGTGTGTGTGTGTGTGTGTGTGTGTGAATGTTGCCAGGTTGCTGTAAGTTTTGTGGAAGCAGCAAGTCTCCTGGCTACAAATAAATATCTCTCTTAGAAACTGGGCTGCTGAGTGTCACACGGTCGGGCATTTTCTGCAAGTAACTTCCTCCAAACTAGTCGTTTTTGCAGTGAGACGCGTCAGGTTGTGCTCCAGTTTGCCTCCCTCAGCTACCGTTTGCTGGTGTGTTGAGGAGGAACGGAGGAGCCGACACCAGAGGCCATCGAGGATGATGTGTAGGGTGTTATTTTCTTAGGAGTGACTGGGGATCAAATCCTGACAAAGCTGCAGCGTCTTTGCGTTCTCATCTTTTCTGCCTTTAGTCTTCATTCCTTTTTATCTCCCTTTCATCTTGCTGTCTTTTGAATGGGGTTTTACTGCATAAAAGCATAGAAAACATGCCTGTGATGTTGAAAAGGAACCACTTTATTTATTTATTCACTTATTTTAATGAATGTATTATTTTAATGAATGAATCCTGTAGCTTTAAGACTCAGTTGCAGTCGTGAAAAGCAAACCTTGAACTGTGGTTCCTGAGAGTCTTGGAGATAGATAAACTGCTGATTGTCTCAAAAAAGCTACAAATTTAATGATGTTCCCAGCAGACTGGACCATACTGGGTGTTTAGCTTTAATTAGCATGCAAGGAAAGCTGCGTATTTGCACATTAGGCTGACTGAAGGCTCATCTTCATTTTTC
The DNA here is from genome assembly GCA_016586285.1 of Arothron firmamentum. Taxonomy (NCBI): domain Eukaryota; kingdom Metazoa; phylum Chordata; class Actinopteri; order Tetraodontiformes; family Tetraodontidae; genus Arothron; species Arothron firmamentum. Next base: position 279,031 of record BJFM01002443.1, read on the forward strand.
TTAAACACAACAACCATCATTTTCATCATTCCCTTTTGCTCATTGTGACTCTCCAGTTCTTCCCCCTTCCCAACATCAAGGGCCTCAGAGGGTCCATTGTCCTCTCTGCTGTCCACCCCTCCCTTTTTTTTCTCTAATCAAATAGCCTCCACGAGGAAATGCCAGCAAATTATAGCCTCTATTCATATCTGATGGCCTCTGAACTCTGTGTACAGTGCAAGAAACGTCAGGCTGGGGGGTTAAACCGAGGAGGAGTCACAGGATTTAGGACAGACAGTAGCTCCTTGGATGTGACTAAAGCAACAGCGCGTTTTCTCTGGGGATCATCAGACCTGCATGCACACTCAAGGCGCCTGAGGCGTCACATGACAACCACTATTTTCTATATCTGTGGAGCACAGACCACGCAGATATTACAGTGTGACAGCGGTCCGATGTCTCACACACCAACACCCAAATGTTTAATCTGGGCCCCGCGGTCAGACGGGTGCCGCTAACGGCCTGCTAATTAGCGGCCAGAGGAGGCTTGTGTTTGTGTGTGCTCTTCCTGTGCAGCTCAGACACAAGTTTCTCTGTCCTATCTCTGCTCTGACAGACAGAGGAGGGAGGCTTGGTCAGGGGACGAGGGAGGGAAGTGAACGCAGGGCTGAGTGTTTGTCAGAGGGGCTGTACTCGTCGAGCCGCGCAGCTCCTTCTGCTTTTCTGACCCCCTCGAGGGCTGAACAAGAAGAAGGAAAATATCTCATCAAGGGATCTGGTGGCCTGGCCTGTCTCACAGCTGCATCGATTCCACCCCAGGAGACCTGCTCAAGGCCTCCTGCCTGACCTGTCTGAGAGCACGGACTGCAGAGTCCTTTCCTGCCTTCGGAAAAAATGAAGTCTGAGATTATCCGGTAAAATTGGGCACTTTGCCTGTGTGTCACTGCTGCGCCTCTCAGGTTTCTGCCTCTGTCTTTATATTTGTGTATCTGAGGAAGTTCCTGCTCCTCCTCACTCCCACTTCCTCCGCTTCCCTTCTTCAGCACAAACTCACTTTCCTCTTCCCGCTCCTGGTCTTGACTGCTGGTCTCATCGGGATTCCCTGCCTCCAGAGTAAGTGTTGGGCTTGAATCCTGCTCCCTTCTGGTCCGGCTGGTGGCTTCTGTTACTTTTCTCGACTTCTTGTTCTTTTGTTTTCTTTGGGATGTTGGCAGATTTAGAAGTAAGGGTGGGGTACATTTACAGATCTGGTGTCTGAAACAGCTCAACCTCGAAAGACTGACAGGTATTTACCAGTTTCTACAGCCCCATTTGATGTGGCCCAGTCGATCACACGGTGTTTAAGATAAGTTAGTGGTTAATTAGCATAACCGCAACGTTGGCCTCGGATGACACTTGTGCATTAATTCCCAAATTAGTGCAATGATGATTAATTGCGCCTTTAATGTGACCTGACAGATGAGTTATAATTTAGACTTTTATTTTACGGAAAAGCAAATCTCCAGCAAGTCTGGAACACCATTGCAGCGCTCTTGGAATGCATCCATTCACAGCCGTCCGGGACGTCATGTCCAATCAACATCATCTGCTGCGGGGCCACCTGTAGCGCCGCAGTTTGAAAGTCCGAGTGGATCTCCACTAACTGTTAAAGGGTGTATAAGTGAGCGCTGATGGAGGCAGAATCGGGGGGGTGAATTTAGCTTGTAGGGCTCTTTAATGGAGCGCTGTGTGACGCGTGCCTCACAGCGCGGAGATCACCCAGGGGCTGATTGCTCTGCCATCAGGACTGATTAATCCGTCTTGAGTGTGCTCTGTTTGTGATTGATGGCCTGATGCAGTGTGGGTAATGTAGTAGTAGATGATGCCGGGAAAGAATGATGGCTCTCGAATGAGGGAGGAAGGGATGCATGGGGGTGTGTGTGTGTGTGTGGGGGGGGGGGGGGGGGNNNCAAATTAGAAATGAGCTCATTAGGAAGATTTCAACGTACGAGTCTGGTTGCTCAGGGGTTTCAGCCGTGGTGCTAGTGCTATTTTACTGGGGGGGAAAAGTCAGACACCCAGAGACTACGCTGGTGGAAGGAAATGTTTTGTCTCTTGGCTGAACTGACGCTGACTTCTGTAACCTTTTCCTCAGCTCCACATCGCTTTGGCTTGTTTTTCATTCTTACTGGGTACAAATCTGCCTGTGAGATAAGGGACCTTCTGGTCCTGGGAGCCCGCTGATACTCAGCCTTTTCACCCATTCTGTGACATAGTGCTACGAAACCCTCCCCAAACACCCAAAGACAACACTGCCACACAAGCCCGTTGTTTTCTTACCCTGATACTGTTACCTTCATGAGCTGCATTTAGAAATTCTGCAGGTCCCTATGGGTAAAATCTCATTTTAATTAGCATGTTAATTGCCATTTGGCTAATATGCAGCAGACGTACTAGCTTTATTCAGCTTCCATAATACCTCAATGGTTTGTAATCCCAAATTTTCTGGTAATTGTCATAAACATGCAACAGAACTGCTAAGAGTCCCGCAGAGCTCAAATCTGTAGGATCTAACTGTAGCTGCATTGTAGACAGCCGAGGACGTCAGATCATGCTAAGGTTGTTGGTAGGTCGGTGCAGATTTTGAGACAAACACATGCTGAAAGTCACACTGGCTGCTTTGAATTTGCCGGAACTGCGCAGAAGATCATGTGAAGAGATCATGAGTATAAAATCCACTCAAATAGGACGGTGTTTATGCTATGGGCTGAGTGCTGCGTCCAACAGTAGTTGGAGGCTAATTTCTCAATCAAAAGTCTTATTTTATAGTCTGTTGTTGCAATTAAGGGAATTCAACCCGTTTTTCCTCTCCTAATTCTTCCACACCATGTGACAAGGTCCTGAAGCGACTGCACTGTCAAAGAAAGGACACCAACAAAAATGTCCTTCAGCACTTGAGACGTAAACAAAAAGGAATGGAGCCATCTATGGTTTTAGACAAGCCTGTCATTTTACAGAAAACCTGTGGTCAATGCGGATGATTGGCTTGTGGTGTCATCACCGCACTCCAATGCTAGGCATTGAGGAAATCAATGCCAAATTTAAGCCTTTATATTTGATTTTTTAAAAAGCAGTAAACATCCCATCAGAGGCCGATCAGGGTTAAAGCGTATAAGCAGTAATTTAATCTTTTCCCACCTCCTTAAATCTCAGGGTTTGCTATGAAGATTGGCCTGAATCTTTCATGATAATCCAGTTGCGCGAGCATGGTTGAACTTGAGTTGCTAGCTTTTCGCTGAGCTCAGAGATTATCAAACTGATGTGTTTGGAGGTTTTCAGTGCATTTATAATGATGCAAAGGTGATGGCTGTTTACTGACTCTTTCTACATCTTCACTGCCCATATAAGTTATTGACTCTCCTCCTACACAATATTAATTAGCTTGATCAATGATTTTCTCTTCCTGTTAAAGGGATAATGCTTGCAGTGCATATTTAGGATTAATACTGTAAACATACATTCCTGACACCTGAGCTTGTTAAGTTGTTTAAAATGTGAATTTCCTGTTTCTCTTAGGATTCCAAGCACTCTTCTGAGATTGTCACCTCCCCTTCTCTGGACGTATTCCTCCCTGAGGATGAGGATAACCCCTACGAGTCTGTGACCACAGCTGTCACCCGTAAACCCTGCTCCCTCGATATCAACCACCGGCTCAACGCCTGCCCGGGAAACGGTAGGATAAATCATTATTAAACTTAAACCTCTTTTAGAAAGAGCCAGTGTCTTAAAGACAAATATAGTTGCAGTTCCCATTCTTGCTGCTAGATTTCGCCATAACCTGTATATGTGAGGTAACAGAGCTGGCATTGCTAATGGCATCAGCAGAGTCTGCAAGCCCACTGGTTTTAGCGCGCACCCTTGGACCTCTGGGCCCCTCTCTGCTCTCGTCTCTGCAGCGTTTAACTTGGAAGCCCACACCAGCAAACGCCCACGGCGCGCTCTTCCCTTTCACTCAGCTCCCATAGAAATGCAACACACTGCAGGTTGTCACGGCAACTGCATCACCAGATGATGAGTCACCTGTATGTTGCCATGGGAACTACCTTGCTAGTGACACCCCCCAACACTACCACATTTACTGACAGACTCAAAGAGCGTGTGTATGTGCGTGCGTGCGTGCGCGCGTGTGAGGTTACCCGCTTTGTGTCAGTCTATCATTTGGTAGGAAAATTGCTGGCCTGATGTAAGTGCCCAGCGTGGGTGTTGTGTTTGTTCTCAGCTCTCTAAAGGCTCTTACCTGGCCAAATGATGGACAGAAACAAAGAGGAAGAAAAGAAAGTAATGTCTGATGTAAGAGGAGGAGGAGGACTCCATAACTTTGATTTAAATGCTGAAAATGACGACAAAAAGCCTATAAGGCTGCAGATGTCCTCTTGATGCTTAGTGGTGATGCTAGCAAAAGGAGGAGAGCAGTCTGAGGTGCCGGGGGGGCAGATCATACCTTCAGCTGTAGACAGTGGGAGGTCCGAGCCAAATCGTTTGTTTTTATCATATTCAGGGATTTGTTTTGAGTTTACTGGCAACAAAGCTCAAAGATGGTGAATTTCAGCTGGTTGAACAAACCATTTTAAAGATGAACGACAACATGCAGATTCTTCAGATTCCTGTCAGGAAGTTTCTAGGAAGCTTCGTAAACTGTCGTAGCTGAAGGATGTGTGGCGAGCGTTGTCATCTTTCGGTCTAAAATCCGCATCACCTCCACCTGTCCCACGATGCTCGCTTGTTATCTGCTGCTGCCATCTCACAATTGAGGAGACGCCGCGATGCTCCTCAAGTCTTCCGTCACAGCAGTTTTTCTCAACTCCATCTGGAACTGTCAAAAACCTGTCATGACTTAACTTCCTGCTTCTTCCTCCTCTCTTGTCTCCATCTTGTTCTCCTTTTTTTACCTCCTCCTCCAAGATTTCACGGATCCGGTTCCGTCACTCTTCTATTGTTTCTGACAGCAAAGAGAGGAGATTTTCATCCTTTTAATGCAAACCAATGCACATGTGTGCATAACGCTACTCACTGCAGCCTCAGTCAGTTTCTATGTTAGCTCATGATTATATGTGTTGTAGGAGTGGAATTCCTGCTAAGATGCATCAAATTGGGAGTGCTTTCACTTTTTTATGTCACATCTCTCAAAAGAATTTACGTCCTTTACCTTAGCCCACCACCCGCAGTCCTCCATTTTATTCTAATGCAATAAAAGCTCATTATTGGTCCTCAAATATATATGCTAATAGACCCAGCCACTGCCGCAAGTCTGGTAAATGATTGGACTTGAAACAGGAAATTGCTTTTAAATGAGCAGTCTTGTTTCTGAGCGAGCTATGGTTGATTCTGTGTTTGTCAGCAGTGACAAGATAAGCCGATTCAGACAGAAAATTGATTTATGACCTGCCTTTTTTTTTCCGAAATTGAATGATTTCGGGCATGTTTCACAATTAATCAGACTGGTTAATGACTGATGATTATTGCTGTTTTTTTAAGAAAAAAAGATTATTTTATAGTTAAATATTGCGGCTGTGACCCCAAATCAGGCTGATCTAGTAGAGTACTTAACTTGTTGTAACAAAACTTAAAAAAAAATTAGCAACATTACAAACGACACCTGAATTAAAGGGGCGACACTGCACTTCTGATTGTTGTGTTTGTGTGAGATTAGATCAGCAATCCGATGTACCACAACAGAACGGCCGCCGCCGCTGGAGTATCAACTGTCTGCAGCACAAATAGCACCTAATCCTGGAGACACGGATTTACAGACGAAGCCTCCAGTCACGTATGAAGAGACAAAGTAGTTTAGAAAGAAAGTGTTTCTCTTTCTTTGGCTGTCCCAGCCACTGCACCTGAGAAAAACACGCTTATCTCCAGCTGCTAAAAAAGCCACGGCTGGTGCGTGGACTGAAGGCAGCAGAATGGAGATGTCGGCTCCTAACACCTGATTTGGGAGCTGATGTGGATGAATTTTCCTCCATGTTAACAGCCCAAAATTCATCATCTGGGATTGTGCAAAGCAGCTGCACTTGCTATCTGAACGAACTCAGATCAGCCATTCAAAGGTGCCCCAACCTGGAAGGTTCAACCTGGTCACACTAACATCATCCATTAGATCTTACAGAGCTGCAATGCTACTTGTGTTCCCCCCCATTTATTCCTGATAAGTTCAGAGTCGCTAATGGCTACAAAGAGCAACTCCGGTACTTTGGCATTAGAAAGGGTCGAGGCCCATTGACTTTGTTTGGGGGGGTGGGGGGGGGTAAGTCGCCTTTTTCTTCAGTTTAGTTTGATGGCTTTAAGGTGGTTACATGATGATTCGGCACTCTTTCAATGAGGAATAAATTCCCACATTATAGAATCTCTGCTAGTTTAATATAAAGAGGAGTGTGTTTCTGCATGTTCTCAGGCCCAGGGATACACACACTTCTCCGCACATCCATCACCAAAAGCCTCAGCGCTGATGGGCTTATTTACTCAACAGGACACAATCTCCAACCATAATTATCCCTCTGTTGCATCTTCCTCTCACCCCCCCACCAGCCCTTATTGTTCATGTTTTCTCAATCATATTGAACCATTAGAGACCCTCGTGTTGATGGATCTGAGCGCACGTTGAGCGCTGTGTCACTTTCCCTTGAACGACTGAAGTGTGTGATTGTGTGTTGCTGATTCTGAGGCCAGACTATTAGAATCCAACATAAACATGAGACAGGAGGTGAAAAAAGGCAGGAGGAGACTCGAGGATCAGACAGAGGGCAATAACTCACCATTGTCTCCTCATCTTTACCCCCAACACACCAACACAGGTTAGAGAGAATGTTGTCACTGCCCAAACACAAGTGGATCAAAAGCTTTTTTTGTAGCTTAGAAGTAGCCGGTTAATTTATTTATTTAGTCTATAGTTGGAGACATAAAAACAGATAAAAGCGGTGTCGGCCCAGATTACAGTTGGCCAGGTGATTCTTGTTGTGACTGTTGGGGGGTGAGTGGGGTGGGGGTCAGACTGAAGTTTGATTCCAGTCATCAGGTTAGAAGAATCTATAAATTAGACACGTTTTAACGGCTGGTATCTCTCTCTCTCTCTCTATCTTTCTCTCTCTCTCTCTCTCTCCTAGGTCACCTGTCCCATGTAATTGTGACAGAGGGGGAGCTCAGTAACCATGACAACTGCACAACAGGCCCAACTCCAGACTGCTCCCCCCCCTCCCCAGACACAGCTTTGAAGAACATTGAGAGAGTCATTCGCCCACAGGTGTGTTTTATACACACACACACACACACACACACACACACACACACACACACACACACACACACACACACACAGATGATAATAACTGTGTTGCCGAGGCCTCTGATGGATTATCAAACATCCCAATGTCCACCTACGCTGTTAAACATCGGCACCCACGTAAAGAAAACGCTTGTCTTGTTTATTTCACCCCGACAGTTTTGTTTCTGCTCTGTCTTCATCAGCACCATCATGAGATCCAGCCTCTGCAGCCTCTCGCAGTGAGGCTGCTTTAAGCCGGTGCAGACGGCATGCGTACAGATGTTGCCAAAGGTCTGCTGCATGAACCCAAACAGACCCTGACATATTTTTGGCAAATCGTTTGAGCCTTTTTGGTATTTTTGGCCAGACCAGACAAATATTTGCTCAGAGGCTGGTTCAGATTAAAACGGGAGGACCGGTGATGCAGTCGGTACTGGAGTGAGCGCTGCTTGTCTTGGTGAACAGCTGCAGCGGGACTCTGGATGGGTGACTCACCATGGAAACATTAAACTGGTTTCTCTGTCCTCTTGTGTGTGTTGTGGGGGCAGGTTCACAGTAGCCCAGCCAATCCTTTCACTATCCGTTTCCTTTAGCTTCTCCTGAAGGACACATGGGTGTTGTCTCTCCTGGGTCTGTCCTCCCCCCATGTGGACCAACAACTCCTCTGATGAGCAGAAGAGTTGATTAGAATAACTTTAATGCAGAAAATACATTAACATGCAGAAGCAATTTAGCCTCATTAGTGAGTTGAGAAGAGTTTTGCCCTCTCATCTCTAACAGTGGCTCAGCATGAATGTCTCCCACCTTAAAGATAATTAACGACCGTTGTTTTCTCTGTAGATGATGTGTGAGACAACACTGCAAAAGAGTGATGGCTTGATTATCAAGGAAGCAAGTGTATTATGACAGAGTGACAATGTCAAAGAAAGACATTATGCTGCCTCACCTCCACTCCCATTACCCCCCCGACCTCATTGTTGTCCTATCTTTGGCATGTTAAATAATGCACTTGGAGGGATCACACGCGGCGCGCGGCGGGCCTCCGCTCAGCTTGAAATACACATAATCAAGTTGAATGTTATGGCGCCTAATTAATTCACCAGATTTCATTTAACTTCACATCCAGTCAGCCTCTGGCGTTGTGATCACACTGACTGAATGACGGTGAACATAAACATAAGCACAGTTGTGGTTATGGAGATCTACTGTGAACAGTATTTTGCACATATTTTACAGTGTGTTAAAGTCATTTCTCATAAATTATCCCTCCTCTTACGGAGAATCGTGCAGCCTGTGCGCCAGCAATTATCACCGGCCGCTGGCTCATGCAGAAGGATGTGCTCACTTTGGAGGAGAACACACAGGCCTCCTTGACTGTAATTCGCTGGCTTAATGTTGTGGGTCATTCTCCTCGTCCCTCATCCCGTCCGAAATGTCAGGTGGATCCTCCTCTTGATCACATTCCTGAGGCTGGTGGGATGTGAACATGCACCCACAGGCTGTGTTTGCTTATTTCCGTCTATAAACTGGGCAAACTGGGGCTCTGTTTTCGCCCTAAATGGAGGAACAAAATCCTGGAGAGTTCTGGGGATTGGGCTGTTAGCTAACTGTAATTTCTTCATTACTTTAATGCATCTCAATTATTGAAAGCAACAGACATTTTGAACAGGAAATAGTACTCGTAAGTGGAAGAACCACTAATGGCTTTGGCATTCAGAGCTCATTAATCTGTTGCTTTTTGTCATTCAGTTCGCTGCCGAGGCCATGCTAAAGCTTAACACACGTAGGGCAACACCTGCTGCTCCACTCATTTCATTTTCCAGCTGATCGGCTCAGTTATAAACATGTGTTTCCCTCCCCATTGCAGCAGACCTCTGCATTTATGCCGCTTTGTAACACTGTTTTTCATTTGGGCAGCTTTAATGTGTCCTTATTTAAGGGAACATGTGCTTCCCCCTAGAGGACAGGTGAGGGCCATTTTTACAAGTCACAAGTTGTTTTCCATGTGTCTTTGTTTTGGTTTATTGACACTGAGTTTGCATAGATGTTACGTTTTGTCTTTTTCTGCTCAGCTCCTCTGAGGCTTTTGTCTTCAAAGTTTGTTTTTTTGCATCTCTTCTTGCTACTGTTGTCAGACTGACAGAAAAATGCCCCCCGGTTCACTGCAGAATGAGTACATAATGGAGCATCACCAACTCAGGCTAATGAACAGAAAAGAAGTTGCACTGATAACAGTTTAAGTCATTAGGATAATTACCTTTCGCTTTCGGTCTCCTGTGCCTGTGTTGGATTGGATCTGGATAAGTCAGCCAGTAAAGACATGTAATGGAAAAAACACACATTGTGATGTCTATATCCCAACATGTCTTACTCAGAATTTAGGCTAATAGGTGTGCTAGTGTTGTTAGTACTCAAGCACAGCCCCCCCACCGAAGAGGCTGTTAAAGGCTCCCAAAACATCTTTTACGATACGGTTCAGCGCAGTGAGACATGGAGAACCATATGTGTGCGTGCGTGCGTGTGTGTGTGTGTATGTGTGAATTCATGCGCATTAATCCCCATCCAATCAGCCATGACATGTTCATTAGCCCGCTGCCCGTTTGCATTGTTAACACTAAGACTCAGGCAATGCAATGCAGTGTGTGTGTGTGTGTGTGTGTGAGAATCAAAGAGACGATGCCTTTTATTAGAAAGAAACAAATGCAGAGATAAGATTGTGACTAAAAGGAGAATATCAATGCTTTAAAGTTGCGAATAAACTCATTTAATTCTGCACTGCTGACAAAAGTAAACTCCTGACTGCAGTCTTATAGTTCCTGTTTTGAATATAAATCATCTTTAAACTTGATGAACATGCAGCAAAGTGATTCCTGCTGGGCTCCTCCATCGCAGATCTGTTGCCCTCCTGGTTCTTGTTTGGTTGACATATTGGTCCTTGACAGATCCCTGCAACATCTGTGATGCTTTTTCCCAGTGAGGGACTCCACTGTGTGCGTGCGTGCGTGCGTGCGTGCACTTCTGCTCTGTTGTAGCTTTTGTGTCTGCAGCTTTAGCCTCTGTGTTTTTCACCTGTGGGAATTTGATTGACCATCCTGAATTATGTTCTGAGGAAATGTCTCAATGACATCTAAAAGGAGAAGAAGAAGGAGGCCTGGGCTGTCACACAGTATTTAGAAAGTGGCATTTAATTTTATTCGTTTGTTCCAATAACTTGTTTTTATCTGCAGTGTTGCATATTAAAGTTTGTCTTGCGTGTTTGACCGTTAGACGCTTGTCTCTGTGTTTTTGCGTCCAGCTTGGAAACTCTACATCATCTCCACCTCATTTTGGTTCAGTGGATCCAGCTGCTCTGCAGAGCCCAATATAGAGTCCACCGGGCCTGAAAAGATGTTTCCTTCTCCTTCATTCGTCCTCTCTCCGCTCTCATAATTTCCTTACCTTGAGTCTCAGAGAATAGTGGCTGTCTGCAGGCATCCTGCTGTGTGTCAGGTTTTATTTTAGTCCTCAATATTGATTTGCTTTGCTCAAATCTTTGGATTAGCACACTCTCGTAGACACTAACAGACATTGAGCTGCCTGAGCTGTTTGTTGTGCATCCTACAAATACCTCATTATGTAAGATTATGTCTTACCTCCTCTGTCCTCATCCTTTTTTCCCCCTCACTCTTCTATTTGCTATGAAACCCCAAAGTCTCTCTTCCTCTGTTCTCTTCACCACCATGAATTCGGATCGATTACACCGACACAGAAATTAGATTGGTGGCATATTGGTATATTGTGTGTAGCAGATCAGCAGCCAGAACAGGGCAGGTGCAGGAGCGCAGCTGCTCTCTTCCACCCTGCAGAACAGACCTCTGCAACTTTTCTATATGACCTGAGATGCCAGGAACCCAATTTGCTGTTTTGCCCTGGCTACACAATGTAAAAATGTTGTTTTCAAATCTCTGTTGTGTGGATTCTTTAATCCCAAATAATTGCTCTGGGTGTAAACCAGGACTAATTTCCAACTATGCATTTTTTTGGTTTGCAGTAGGTGTCACTGGGACAAGATGGTGAAAAAAGTGATGTGCTTGGACAGTTCAGAAGATTTTTTTTTTTTTAAATTAGAATGACTCTTTTACACTCAACACACATGCAGCAGCATGTTTAATCAGCTGGAGAGGTTTTGGAGTGTTCTTTCTGCATCTTTTTGAGACAAAATATCCCTGATTTGTCCTTATCAAGGCTTCACTGTGCTCTAACTAAAATGAAGGAAAATTATAGATACTTCGGCTAACAACAGTAATAGAAAAGGACACCAACATTAAGAAACTGCTCTAAATGTCTGAAAATCAAAACTAAACCTGACTTTTCTTTCCTAGCCCAAGCAGCGCACCTCTCTGTCTTCGTCCCTGGATGTTCAGAGGCCAATCAACCACAGCTGCGAACCCAGCGAAGTGAGCTCATCCCTGGGCTACGCCAGCTTCAGCACCAGCCCCCCCGCCAGCCCTCCACTCAGCCCGAACCAGGAGGATTCTGCTGGCTCCAACGACGACTGTCAGCTCACTGGTGAGCCACGTGCAACTTTAAACTACAACCTCTGCACCTCCTCTGCTTTTTTGTTTTGAATCAGACATTAAATTCTATGCAGAATTTTTCAAATGACACATCTATCAGTTATATTAGTCAGCTGGTGACTGGGCAGGAGGGTCGGATCATGTGTTCCCTGCCTGGTTTCGGCATTAATAATGCCTAAAACAAATGTTTTGAAAGTTTGGATGTCTGTGAAATGCCATCGGCCTCGCGTCCATCTCGACTTTTTAACTGAGTGATATAAAGCTGCTCTTTTCATTCCTGGTGTTCTCGTCCGTCAGCGCGGGCCAAACTCACTCAGCCTTGAAAAATAATGAAGCATGAATCACGCCGCCCAGAGTCCCAGCAAATTAAAATAATATTTCTCTTCCTGTCACGCTGGTGGCCGCAGTCTGGAAGCAAAGACCTGAAAGGCTAAAAATGTGTCAGACTTCAACGCTTGAATGCGATTCAGGTTTCTCTGTAACTCAGACAAAAGTACATTTACATACTAATTTAACAGAGCTCTCCTCTGCATGTCAACTTATTTTATAAAACAATCTTAGCCTGGAAATTCCGATTGAAAACAAGCACACTGAAAAAGGCTTTTTTTCTCTTCTGTCCGACCGCCTGAAACGACATTTTTTTCTGTCGATGCCAAGTTCTAGCCCCCCACTGAGTTTAAAAGTTTTCCCCTCCAAAAAGAATATTCCATGTCACGGACGAGGCGTTTTCACTCGCAAGATTTTCATATTGAGGGTGGTTAGACCTCAAATCTGCAGACATGCACGTTTCTCTCCTCCTTTTGTGCATAAATACTAAATAATGCAAACCTGTTTAGCATTCCCGTGCACGTTTTTATGATTCTGTGTTTGTCGAGTGAAACCACACTATAATAATTCCCTAAATAATCAATTTTCTACATTTGCTTGTATTTTACCCACATGTAAACCTGAAGTTTGCACACAATTTAAATCTCTCTTAACATCACTATGGTAACGTAAGAAATAAGGTTTGAATCCAGCTGTCCCTCTCGCCTCCACTGCAGCAGCATGTGGAGCAGAGGGACTGAACGAGGCAGCGGGGCGGGCTGATCCTGGAGCAGCTCAGAGGAGTCTTTGATCAGCGATCCTAAAGAAAAACGCTCGTTCCAATGCTGGACGAGACCTCATTGAATATTCCCACTGAAGCGTCACAGCTCAGGACAAAGTCTGGGAGTTTGATAGATCAGGGCAGCGTTTTTTACTTCCAACGCAGGAACGTCCTCTAACGGTGTGTCAAAGCAGTCGTGCGAATATTAGTTTAGGAAATCTAGACACTGAGGAATCACTCTGCAGGTCTGTTTTGCGCGGTGGTATAGCAGAACGGCGATGCAGGCTGCCTTCTTACTGTAGCTGTGCTGTTTATTAGCTGCTCAGCAACCTTTAGCTCAAGATCCAGCCCAGGTTTTTATTGTCATTGCGGAAAAAAAAAACAACCCTTCATGTTTGCATCCGTCATCATGAACAGGCACCTATTTATAGTCCCATTAATATATCTATTTTTCCTTCTTCTTCTGCCACTCTGCTCATCTTTCCTGCTCTCTCTTCTTATTAGCTTTATAAAGCCCATTGTGGGGTTGTCATGGTAACAAGTGGCTTAAAGAGAGAGAGTGTATATGTATATTGATGCAGAAGGCAAAGAGTCGCCGGAATTAAAAGGGATGCCTGTGAGAGAGAGAGAAAGTGGGTGAGCAGGAGAGAGTGGCAGTGTAAGGTTTCAGAGAGGAGGAGGAGGGGCGGCAGAACACATAGAAATCAGGAGAATGGAGTGTGAGATTTCAGTGGGATGAAAAGGAAAGTGAAGACTCTCTCCCCCTTGCAAGACCATAAAAGGCTTTTCCTTCCTTCCTTTACTTTCTCTCTTTCTTCCTTCTCTAAAATAAAGACTCCGCAGGCTAACGCTTCGGCGCCCAGCTAACATTTATGAAATAAAAATTTGGCCCAGCAGCGGAGAATGCAGGTGTCGTCCACCTGCGTGGGCGGAGGTTCAGGAAGGACTCCTATTTATAACGGATCTGTCAGTTGGGGCTGCAACTGATGCTAGCGGGACTACAGCATGCATGATGCTGCGATGCTTCAGCTAATGTTTACAGACTCCCGGGTCCAAGCAGCAACTTTTCCAACCAAGACAGGCAAAATTTTCTGACTTTCTTCTTCTCTTGTAACATCAGAACTGTCCGGTCCTGAGGCTGTGAGTCGCTGTCATCTGTGAAGCACTGGCCCTGTTTCAGAGGCGCTGGGGTGTCTCTGGTATTCCTGCCTCCCAGTTTGTGAGGAGATGATGACAGAGCTGGATCGACACCTTGTCCCAGAGTGGGTTTCCAGTCTGGCGCCTCTGAACATCACCAGTCTGTAGTAAAATTTCCACCCTGCAGCAGCCGTGCCGCTGAAAGTGTAATTAACGCAGCGTGCTCATTAATAGCTTCAGACAGACGGGCTGCGATTGGTGTGTTTTCAGTGCCATTGTAGCAACCCTTCAATGAATTTCAGGACCACGTTTGTACGCTGCTGTGTAGCACACAGAGTACACCAGAATTTTAAACTGGCACGAAATAATCGACTGACTGCTTCTCCACCAAACCAGCCAGTTAGATCTGGCACATATTTCATTAGCCTGACCTCTCGGATCAGATTAATCCCCACACCCCACATTTCTTAAAAATAAAAACTAACTGGAAAGGTGTTCAGAGATCTGTCGCTGCCGACTTCACAGAAACGAAAAATAGGTTACGGCTCTACAGAAGTTGCCAGTTGCTGTGGCGATACGCTGGATTCAGGCATGATGGTGTGAATGCTAACTACACACATGGCCTCTCGCTGCCATGAGGTAGGCTTTATTAGATACGTGTGAGATATCAGCCGTAAAGTGATGATCTCAGGAGGGAGTTCTATTTTTCTCTCCCCTATTTTTGGAGGGGTGGGGGGGTGGGGGTGGGGGGGACTGACCTGTTTCAACAGTATTGTGGTGTTCTACTGATACTACTGATATTTTAACCCTTCACGCCTGTGAAGTGCCGAGTCTCGTTTTTTTTTTTTTATTGCGACAGGAGGATGAAAACTAATTAAAAATGTCTAAATGTCACATAAATATTAGACTAGAGGCTCTAATTTAATAAATCTTCCCTTCAAATTTGGCCTCCTATTTGTTAATCTGCTGACATTTCAACATCTTATTTAAGAGTCCGGATTTTCATCTATCAGTCCAAGGAGACACTCCAACCTACCACGCAAAGCTGTTAGCAATGCTTTGAACACCTGAGTTAGCTTAGCATCTGAGCCTTGCTGGGATGACGGACAGCCCAGATATTACTGAGGTAGTTTTTTAATAATGGTGAGCGTTGATGCCACTAGGGAAGCTGTGCTATCAGATGTTTTACTCCCCAAGGATAGTTAAGGTATTATTTTTGGTATTTATAGATTTTGTTTGTCTGCAGCGACTTAAAAATAACAAAAGTGGAGACATGAGGCTTGTTTTACATCAATAAAGTGCATCAATGATTACATTAACTATTTTCAGAGGCTTTAAACCAATACAGGTTCAGACACCTGACCGGGTGTCTTTATTGTAACAGATGAAGTCATATTCTCATTTCTTTTCTTGTCATATAACCTCCAGGGCCTTTCACTTTCATTCCTCTCCCTCCTGCCCTCTGCATCAATCAATCCTTCATTCTGTCACTCCTTTATTTCTCTAGCCACTTTCTGCAGCTTTTGCTTGCATCTCCCTCTTCCTGGCCTGTCATTCACCGTTATATGCTCCCAGACGCCCCCTCACTTTCTGTCAGCCTTGCCGCCATTCGTCAAAATTCTTTCTTTTCACTTGTGCAACTTTTCCTCTCAGGTCTCTTCATTTAAATATTTAGCTCTTAAGTCTCCCTCTGTTACAGCTCATCAAGGTGGCTTTATTCACACATAATTACTTGTTTTATTCACATGTCTGAACATTTATCTGCTTTTGGTAAATTGCATGAATGCAGTTAAACTTTATTTCAGATTTGGAAATTTGATTAAATGTTACTAAAAATAGGGGGATCTCATTCTGACGACAAACTCTTGGTTTGTCGCCTATTTGTTTTTTATCAGAGTAGAAAACACCAGCGCTGACCAGCGGTGCAGCCTCTTTATTAACAAGCAATTAAACACATCATTAAACGGTGCGGCTTGTGTAAGGAGGAAGCGAAAACAATCAGTCTGTCAGTGACATCTTAGCACATCCCTGCAGAGTGAGTAGAGCTCTGGCTTACTGTTAATCAAAACAGCACAGAAGGTTCAGATCCTTGGAATCCTCTAGGCAAACATGCAACAGCATCTGATCGATTAATACCAGTTGATAAATATGTCCTGAACTTTTGAGTGGTGACAAATGCAGCAGATAGAGCTTCATTAACAAGCTTTTCTTTAACCCTGTAAATCTGAGAAGGTACACACCTTCACTTGTTGCAGAAACACAAATGGCAACTTATCTAAATACCAATCAGTCTGTGGGCTGAGCAGCGAACGCGCTCTAACGTGTTCCTCTGCTCTGTATGCTCTGCTGGAAATGCAGCAGCTTACTCTTTAACACCGGCGCTGCTACTTCTGCAAACAGTGAGGCGGTTTAAGGTGACGGAGTCCCGGATGTCCAGGTAAGAAACGCACAGACGGATGGGAGTCTGTGATGAAGGGAAACACAGAAGGTTATTGATCGCAGACTGTAGTCTTTGGATTGGGCTGGATCAATCCTCTGCAGTGTCATCCATCCTGTAATTTGCCTGGCACACTTTACCGCACATCAATACTTCTATTAGCTGAACTTATTAGGTTTATTTCTTGATTCTTCTTTTTTTTTTATTATTCCCTCAAAGTCTGGTTTTGTTTTCAGTCTCAACAGGAGTGACTCTTTCAGACACGGGGCACACTTTGCCACCCTCAAACGCTAGTGCAGATGCTGATGCAACTGTCTTGTTGCCATAGCAACCCACACGCTCACCTTTTGCCGTAGTTAATAGTTGGAGAAATGCAAAATGAATTACAAAAGCAACAGAAAGGGCAAACCATACACTCTCAGAGGTATTTTTTTTCCTTTGTGTTAGAGAGATAAAATTTGTTAAACTTAGTAATAATTGGAAAAAGATTTTATAGACTAACCTGGTCTTTCAGCCATTTGGCCCCTTTTATTGAGGAAAAGTCAATGCCAAAGAGCTTCCTGCTTCTGTAGAAAATAAGATCAATGTAATTTACACAATGCTTGAATAGTCAGGGTATTTACCCCCAGTGACATGACTATCAATGGTGTTACATGGTTAAAATGCTCACATTTCAAAACAAAATTGAAACATCTCCCTTCCAGGTTGAGGTTATTCCTCCAGTGGTGAGAGGAACTCCAGCTTCACAGTGATTCTGGGCGACATTTTCTTATGTAAATGCATTACATGTGCGCTCATTACGGCAATGCGACTTGATGTGCAGAGGCGGGGCTGGAAGTGTTGGCTGAAAGTGTGTGACAGCAGCGTGTGTGGAAAGAGGAGGTGTTAGCCAGAAGGAGCATGTGGTCAACTCACTGGATTGTCATGCAGTTTTGTTTTGGGTTTTTTTTTTTTTTTTCAGTACGATTGCAGCCCTGAATTTGAGATGAATATACAACTGACAGCATTCTGGGAGAGAACAAAGATCCTCTCTCCATGGCTTCTCCTGAGGAACGTTCCAATTTTTGACCCCATTAAAGAGCCCTTGAAATACAATGGATGGCTTCTCCAAAATCCTCTATGTTGTAATTTTATTTAGGGTAAAATGTCTATTTCTATTTTACTCCGTGAGCAAGTTTGTTGAATCCAACCTGTTTAATTCTGTAAGTAAAGTTCAGTTTTTAACTGAACCAACATTCAAACTCCATAAAATTGGTCCATAAATTTTTTTTGCAGGAATAATTTATTTCTCAGCTCCAGTTTACTTCAGAGGTACAGATTTATCATGCGCTGTAGTTTCTCCACATTCCAAACAAATGTTTGCCGTGCCCTCAGGTTGTAACTTGTTTGTGAGCATTTGTGAACTATGATAGATGCGCGCACGCAGACACACACACAGATGTGCATCTGCAATTATGTTAGTATGCTAAAAACAGAAGAAAAGAAGCTTTCAGACTGTTTACTTTCACCCCTCTGAACACAGACAGCGAGCGGGCCATGAAAGCATTCTCTGGAAAGAAAAAAAAATCAATGGTATGAGGACGTCTGCTCTGATGAGTTCATGCATACATTCACAACTGCACAGAGCCAGGCGCACGAGATTTATTTGCTTCTTGCTCGCATCCCGGCAGCATTTCTGGGTGGATTTTATATTCTTTTACCTTTATTCTGACTCTCTTGTAATTTTTCCACTAATCTATATTTACTGTATATTATGAATTAAATGAAAACCATTTTGTCTGAATCTTAATCCTGATTATAACTCTAACTCTGCAGACGATGGGACGTACCAGCGAGAACCTCTTCCTC
This sequence comes from Arothron firmamentum, assembly GCA_016586285.1. Lineage (NCBI taxonomy): Eukaryota > Metazoa > Chordata > Actinopteri > Tetraodontiformes > Tetraodontidae > Arothron > Arothron firmamentum. The sequence continues at coordinate 297,372 of BJFM01002443.1, forward strand.
CGTCCCACTGCTCTTCGTCCACATCCACTGCTGTGCTAGAGGACCGCAGGAAGAGCCACATCCCAGAGGAGTTTGCGGGCCTACTCCACGGATCTTCCCCGGCTTGTGAAACTCTTGAAACTCCATTCCATCTTTACAGCCCCAAACCGCACAGTTATGCCTCCACAGACCCCCAAAGTGGCTTCCTGCAGGCCCCGGAGTTCAGCATTGTGATTGGAGGAGGTCCCAGACATCCCCTCTCCAGGACAGGAGCTGAGTCCAACATCGGTCAAACGGAGAAGCCACAGGTGGTTTACCGGACTATATTTCACACACAGGTGAACCAGGATCAGGTGCATTCCAGGCACTGTGAGCAGGTGGATCCAGCTTGTGGCTGGTCCATTCTCGGACACCCGCCTTCTTCCTACTCCGGGCAAAACGGAGAAGTTCCAGAGTTACAGGGAGTCCAGGCAGGAGGCGTGGCCAAAGGGTCTACATCAGGTACTGGCTACGAAGAGAGAGCCTGCACCCTGGGGAGGATGAGGTCCATGCCCCGGAGTGTGCTGGATCTCCAGCTGTCCAAGTCCCTGTCCAAGTCGGATTCCAACCTTGTAGCTGTGTCTCCCATCCAGGTCAGTCTCCTTCTCAGCTCTTTAAAGTGGAATCATGGAGGTAATTTTCTTCTCGCTGTGTCAGTCTTGATTTTGGTAAATACAGAAACCAGTCCAGCCAATTAAATAACTTGCCAAACTGGGCCAAAATGTTCCCAGCTGTGCAGCACTTTAAAAATTAGAATGAATAAATCAGAAGTCAAACATCCAGGATCGTTATGTGTGAAACTTTCATGAAACCAAACTTTACTGCTCAATTGTAAGAGCAAAAAATGAAATAGTTTGTGAAATATTTGTTGTTATATAAAGGAGGAGCACAGCTGGGGGTCTGGATCCAGAGAGCATGGAGCTGGAAGCCCCAGCCCTGGAGAAGTTACCAGCCCAGGAGGAAAACTGGAGAGAACCCCTTCCTTCACTGCTGAATGGGAAGAGGTAAAGAACAGTGCTCACCTGTGTATCTGGCTCAGGATCAAGGGGTTAATAGGAACCTTTAATGTTCTGCTGCCTGTGCATTTTCATGCTTTTTTGAGATAACCACATCTACTGGGGGCTGCTGAAACGTCTGCTGCTACAGCAGGGGGAAACCCAAGGATTTAGCATTCTGCCATTTTGATCTAATGAAACAAGCAGTGAAGGTGTAGGAAAGCCCGCATCCAAACTGTTATAAAGAGCAGAACGTTGGGATTGATTTCTACTACAAACAATGCATGAAATCTATATGATTCAATCGAAATCAGGCTAACTGACATGAAAATATGCGCATGACTTTCTACTTAAACTAATGCAACGTCTTCATTTCCAGCTCATAACTTGCTGATGGTGATAAATTATCATAGGGAATATACCATTTTCCTCAGCAATTATGGTGACCCTTCCTGCTTGTGAGGATGAGATAATACCGCTTTAGGGAAACTGGATAGATATAAAAGAGGAGGAGGAACCCCGAGGATTTAGGGGGAGAGAGCTGCATCATTAGCAGGATGCAAGTCAGGAGGGATATCACACAACATGCAATCATCTGATATCCATACCCATTAGAGCTACAGGAATAATTAAGGTATCTTCTCTATCTTACAAATTTGAGCTATAATCTGGAATAATCTCAAAAACTGCTGAAGTGCTATTTATATGGCACAATAAAAGCATAAAAAGGACAAAAAGCAGTGAGATTATTTAAGATGTAGCCTGAAATGTAAGAAAACAAGTGCCCTGTCCCTGAATGGTTTGGTGTCTACAGTATGTTGGACTAATGTGCGTTAATGGTTTGTGTGCAACGACATACACAAAAACGGCCACCCACTGTTTTTATCCATGTGGCCACCTTCACGGACCATTGGCCTGTAGACACGATCTGCTCGGATGCAGCCCTTTTAAACACCCGCGTGGGATCAGTCACAGCTACAGGAGGCTGTTTTTCTCTGACCTGTGATGAGCTGGCAGCCTGTTCTGTTCAGTGGTTGGTGGTTCAGTGGTTAGTGGCATGTAAAGGGTCAGGGATGACGGGTTGACAGCCAGCTGACAGACACTAATGAAGCCACGGCTGCAGCTCTCTCGAGCCTGCTCCAACACACCTTTCCCTCCTCCTGCTCCTTCTTGTTTCCAATTCACAAGGGGGAATGACTGACATTCAGCGCATAGGCTGGCGTAATGATCATGTTATGCGATTCTCGAATCCAGAAATGGAGGTTAGCCTTATTACGGGGAAATGGCTCTCACTCGGACACATTCTACATTTATTTTACTCCGGTTTGGTCTCTGTCCTTCCTTTGTTCAGATTGACAAGATCATGAGCTCTATCGGGGCTGGAATAAGAAGTGGATTGGACTTCAAGGAAGAAAACTCAGGTGAAACACACATGATTTATTGTGACTAACAGACAATGAATCGTTTAGTAGAAGCTCTTTTAGGTTAGCAACCAACGAAGGGCCTTTTGCAGCTCTGCAGTGCCTCACAGAGGAGTAATGTTCCAGCTGTGAACGTCAGTCTCATGACGACTACAACAGGTGCCCAGTAAAACTAATGTGGGGGGTCTTAAAATGACTCATTCCAACAGCATGTTCAATATAATATACCAATATTTACAACTCATGTGACACTTGAGGGTTTTTGTTTTGAGCATATGTCATAAAACTAGTACAAATATGTTAGTGATTGAAATGGAAATCTGTGAAGATGGTGAATACAATCACTATAACCTGTTTTAGTCATTCCAGTTGTTCCATACAAATTTCTCAGTGACAGATATGAACTCGGGATTTATCGTATTTCTGCTGATGGAGGTGGTCTGTTTAATCCCTGTTTTTTCCCCCAGTCTTTACCTGCTTACCTTGAATTCTTCCCCCACTCATCTTTATTTAGTGTTTAGCTCCCTCCTGCTGCATAAAATCCTTCATCCTGCACCTCCTGAGCCCCCCCTTTTTTCTCTCCCTCTGCATCTGTGAACGCAAACACTCTGCTAACCATGGTTACCACCAGGAGAAATCCCATTTGTGCTAAAACGGCCCCCTACCACCACTAAGACACACAGAAGCCCCGCGCAAGAGGACGAGCTTAATGTAGCGCTACGTGCATGCGTGTGTGCGTGTGTGTGTGTGTGTGTATGTGTGTAGGAGGTAACTCTGCTTCATGCAGACAAAGAAGCTGGAGTCGTAGTGTTGGCTATTATCAGCAGAGCGAGTCAGATGTATGGAGAGGGAGAGGGCAGGGTGGCGATCAACAATCTGAGGGAAGATAGACAGTAGGTAGACAGAGGAAAGAGAGAGAGGAGGAGCAAGTGAGGGAGGAATACAACGCTGACACAGAGAGAGAGAGAGAGAGAGAGAGGAGGCTGCAGAAGCATACAGATGAGAGTGGGAGTACTTGATAAAGAGAAATCTACAGCATAGGCAGCTTTTGCGCTCCCTCTCTTTCACACACACATGCGCATACACACACACACACACAAACACACACACGCTTAAGGAAGCAGCCAAGCGAGTGCAACAGCTGAAAAAGAAAACGGCTCCTCTGCGTGAGCAGCGAACACGCTGCCGCTGTTGCTCGTGGATCTATACTCCCGTCATTTCCTACAACCAGCTCTGGCAGGATTTAACCCCAGGAGAGGAGCTTTTTTCTGGATACAACTTCAGCCTTCCACCCCCCTCTCATCCTGCCTCAGGGCTGGCTACAGAGAACGGACAGCTCCATCTGGACGCCTGCCTTTTACCTGCTTGCACCCTCACATGCTGACCCCTTCCATCCTCAGCATGCCTCTAGCCTAGTCTCCACCTTCTTTCTTCTCCTCTCACCCCCTTTCCCCCACCTGCCTCCCCTTTATCCTCTCCGTGCTGCCTTGCCAGAAGACCCCTCAGAAGCATGGCGGGCTCCTTCGACAGCCACTTTGCCCGCCATAACATGATGTGGCAGTGCCAGCTGTCTCAACCGGACTGCCGCTGTTACCGCGTGGATGGCTACTCCCTACTCAAACGTTTGCCCCTCCACCCCCTCATAGGTCCCCGCTGCCCCATGCAGTCCGTGGGCCAGTGGCTGGACTCCATCGGACTGGTCCAGTACGAGAACCACCTGCTGGCCAATGGATTTGACAACGTCCAGTTCATGGTGAGTGTTTTGTGGTTGAGGTATCCAGATTGTGCTTCTTCTGTGCTTTAATTTAATCTGCTTGCTTGCTTCTAATCTGTAATTTTCTTTGTGTGAGTGGTCATCTCTTCATCTTATCCCTTTATTAGATTTCCTCATCTCCTAATTTTCCACACTACCCTTGGTTTCCCATCACTGCTCCCTCTCCCCGCTCATGCCATGTGAGGTCCTCCTACGCACTGAAATCCTACGCCACAGCTCCAGCATTAAGCTGCAGATGCACCCTCTAACAATAGCAAAATAAATAAGACAAATCTATAAAACCATGCTAATACATGACCGATTTAGGGGTGGAGGGTGGGGGGGTTGATTTCACTTGTGCATAAGTGCACATTTACAACCACCTGTTGAACAGCATTCTTTTTTCACCGATGGCTTTTTGATCCTCTGTGACGTAGAAAGAGAAATTCGGTGGCTCAAACTCTTTTTCTTGTATTTGTTGCCGTGGGTATTGACATAAGCATGCGTAACTGAATAGTGGAAACGAGAGGAGTGGGAAGGAGAGGTGCATGCAGGAAAGCGCAGAGACGCGATGTTACACTGGGGGAACTGCAGCAGCGCAGAAAGAAGGGAGACATAGCGCAGGGATGATGCAGGCAGGATGAGTTTATCTGGAGTTGCAGATTAGTGCGCTGAGCGAAAAACATGACCCTTCAGGAGCGGCAGATCAAAGATCTGATATGGAACATGTGAGGGTTTGAAAAGTAGAATCCTGACGTTTTTACCTAAAAAGACACGTTTCACTGTTACAATCCAGCATCAGTGGGTCTGATCTCTGAACTTTCACTCCTCCTGACCTGCAACTGTACATTTTGTTACCCCGGCAACATAAGGAAATTAGGAAATCTTCATGTTCCAGCCATATGTGATCACAGTCTGTAGGATTTTGTCCCATCTGAGCAGCATTGAGGATGTGACTGATGACTGCATTTAGAATTACAGAGTGAACTGCAAAATTCTTTCATCAATTCAAATTGAGCCACTTTTTACATTTAACTGCAGTAACCAAGGAGTTTGAGCACTGCCTTGGTGGAGAAGTATTCTTTTCTGAAGTCTTTTCTGATAGTGTCATACTTGCACTGTCCATTTCTGTATAGATGTTAGTGCCAGACAGTGATTGATTGTAATTCCAGCAGTTCTGTTAGACCCATGAAAGACTTGTTAGAAATTAAACAAGGTGTTTTGTGTCTGGGCCGTTCTCCAGGACTAATTCGATGTATTTTCTTGAATCCCAGTAGATGACTGGAGTTTCATTCCTTGATGCTATTTCTCCACGGTAAAACCTGGCAAGCCCAAATTGCTCTAAATGTGGTCGAGGGGCAGAGTGCAGGATTACACTGGGATTTACAATCCTCTTAGTTTTCGGTGCGGATTCTTTTAGGTTGTGAGAAACCACTTACAAGGAAGTCTCCAGTGTGGGCATGTTGGCAAACATTAGAAAGTAAAGACTTTTCCCCCCTACATTTACCAGCTCAAGCTGATTTGCAAATTGAACAGATTTGCAGATGAACCTGACCTTGAGGCTGATCTGCGTCTGCGACATGGAGAAGTCGCCTGCTCAGGAATGTAGATGCAGGCAGGCCATTACCATTTACGACTAATTGGGGTCATTAGAGTGGGCGTGTTCGGTCACCTCGACTAGTAGAGGACGAGTTAGGCTGGACTGACACACAAATGGCAAGGGGGCGGAACAGTTGCTATGGTGATGGTGTTTAATAGGTAGCAACCATATAGAGGTTTAAATGGGTGTAAAAACGTGTAACAGAGAACGCAGGAAATCAATACTGGGGAGGATTTATGGCCTCCTTGCAGTGTCCACATAAACTAAAGAAATGGCACTGATCTTGATTAATAACGTGTAAAATTGACACTAAAATGACCCACACGAGCCTGCCAACAGGGGGCAACAGAGATGTGAGCCCAGGTTTTCCAGTTATTAACAACCTGGCTGGCTTCTTTGACTTCATACAGCTAATCTGACATTGGCGTTCATTAGAAAGGACATTTCTCCATGTTGCTAAATGCTCCACCGTGTTCACCTTTAGTGATAAACTACAGTGACATCTGAATCTGAATCAGATCCATGTTGCTAGTGGAAACTACACTGATGAGAGCAGTATCAGACAGATCATCAGTGCAGCTCTTCATGTGTTTCCATGGCAGATGTGGTCTAGAATTCTTTATTCTTAGAAGATTAATTTCTGATTTCTGTGAGCATCCTTATATTAGCATGAAAATATTGTTGCTAGGTGAGCACATTATTCAGGGAGATGGCCGCATCTGTTTGCCTCAAGGTTTTGATAAATGCAGAGTTGGATTTCTGCAGAGAAGAAAAACAACTGCAACACTATAATTTTAGAAAATCATGTGGCCTCGTTCTTGTAGGTCATGTGACCTGGTAATGCAAAAAATAAATAAATAAAAATCCGCCTGTACCTGACGTACAGTTTCCATTTGTTATCCTTTAATGTTGTATTAACAGGATTTTATGGCCCTGTAGCGCAGAGCCCATTCACCTTCCTGAGTCCTTTGTTCCTGTCAACAGCTGTTATTACCATCAAACATGCACTAAACCACAGGATGCACCAGTGTGATCAGAATATGGAAGTGGGCGATTTACTGTCGGCCAATTGAGACAAACTGGTAGATTAAGGAGGCACTCAAACAGAAACTGCTGCGACTGGTGATCCAAATATCATGCAGATGCTCTTCCCTGATCAAAGTGAGGAAATGCTTTAGGTTGGGGTTTAAAAGGGCAGAAAAGAGATGAATAATAAGAGAGCAGAACAGGGCCAGAAGAGAACCTGGTGGAACCTTTACTGGTGTGCAGATTTTTGCTGCATTCATCAACATTCTGAAAACCTGCAGGATAGCATGACTGCCTATGTTAACGTTGCAATTACATTCATTAAGAGGTGAATAACTTAGCTGCCTTGTTCATTTTATTAAGTTCTATTAATGTCTCCCTCGATCCACCATGACTTCCAGTAAATATGGAAGAAATTTAATATTAAGACAAAAAAAAATGCTCTCTCTCTCGGGGTCTCCAGCAGGGATCTGTTTGTCCTGCCTCTGAATATGAAAACACTTTTGCTCTGCACTGTGATAAGAAAGTGTGGGAGCTGATGGTTGAACTGGTCTTTGAGACGGGTGGAGAATCAGAAAGGAGTTCAGATACAGGGTGAGTCCAGTGAGGGGCTGTACCGCTGGGAGGACGTGGGAAAGAGTGGCCCTGGAGACGCTTAATAAAATAATAAAATAGAATAAAAAGCCTGCAGATGCATCACTTGCTTTTCACAAAGATGTTTTAAAGCCTCATTCGCCAGGGGGAAGTTTAAGGAAGCTGCAAGGAGGATTACAGGAAATAATTGGATTAATGAAGGGTAGATGATTAAGAAGGCACACGTTTGGTCTGACATGAGATTAATGAAAGGAACTTTATACGGCAGTGATGGGCTTCAAAATTGGAAATCCAGCATGAAAATCTGAGCCCTGGTTTTGGGATTGAACAGCGTTTGGGCTAGGTTATGACTTCTCAGAAGCCTTGGAATTTTAAAAAGATATTATATATATATATATATATATCCTAATTGTAATTAAAATATCACTGCCTCCTACCACAGTCTCTGTTTTGTGAGCTCAGCACTCCTCAGACAGGACTCCCAGGCAGGAGCAGAGGGAGTTTCTTCCATCTTCTGGATTTTTTTTATCGTTATTATGACTGTGACAGGATAGAGAGGGAGAGATTGACAGGTGTTATCCTTCAGCCCTGCTCCTGTGTGAGTTTGGTCCTGATGCTGCCTTCAGGCTGGTCAAACACTTCCCAATGTTTATGTTACATTACTCTTCACTTCTGTCCTAATCTATATATCAGCTAGTTCCCATCTGAGCCCCCCTTTCTGCCCTGGTCCTCACATTTCCTCTCCTTATCTGTCTATATAAATGCTCCATTTCTGAATTTATTAAGGCTAAATGTGTGTTTTAAACTATTTTTGGCTAAAAATGTGTTTCTTTAGAAAATGCTGCATAGAGCTAACCTTTGTGTCATTCTGCAGGGTAGTAACGTGGTGGAAGATCAGGACCTGCTGGAGATCGGGATCCTGAACTCGGCCCACAGACAGCGCCTCCTACAGGCCATCAGACTGCTGCCCCGGGTCAGTACTGCAGCTAATCACACAGAGATGCTCGACTGCAAATTATAGAAATTGTAAGAATGAGGGTTTGTTATTTTTGGAAATCATCCTAATATGAATGAGTGTTTCAACTTAATCCTGGCAGATTTGGAGATTAAGTAAAGTAATATATAAAAAAAATGTATAAAATGAATTAGTTATTATAAAACAATGTAACAGAAGAAATCTGCAGCAGCATTGAAATAATACTTAGTACAAGTGATTTTCTGTGATAGACAAAGGTGTGACTGTGGAATAGATCCAGACAGACCGCTGCTCACCTTCACCTGTTTGAAGCAGGTGAACCCTCTCAAACTGTTTGACTATAAAGATAAAAGTGAATGATATATGAATGGCTACACCCCCCTCCCCACCCCCCCAACCCACACTGTGGGCTTCCCGTTGGAATCGAAACCTTGTTTGTTTTCGAACTGCAGAAATTTTTTATCTGCTGCTGCTCCTCTGTCCTCGGCTCTGTATTCCACTTTAACACAGAATAACGGCCTGAAACTAGGCATCGCTGACCTGCGTCTCTCTCCTGAAGGTGCGGCCGATCGGTTATGATGGCAATAACCCCACGTCTGTGGCGGAGTGGCTGGAGTCGCTGGAGCTCGGGGACTACACCAAGTCCTTCCTCATCAATGGCTACACCTCCATGGAGCTGGTGAAGAAGATCTGGGAAATCGAGCTCATCAATGTGAGTCCTTTTTTGCATTCCAACCTCTCTGTGTGATACTTTACATTGCAGAAGGGTTAAATAATCTGGGTAGTTTTCAGAAACTACCATTAAAGAAAGGGTCATGTGTACATAATCCCAGGAATGGTGAGAATTGAGGATTTATGTCCATGTTTAAAGAAGATATGCAGTCAAGTCAACGTATCTGGAAACTCTAAAACTGGTTAGAAGTGAAATAATGGCTTCATTTCTCTGTGATGGATTCAGACAAATAGATCTAAATGCTTCATGGAAACACAGCTGGAGCCAAAAGAATCCTCTGTGATAAGAACACTAAGTTCACACTGTGCAGAAAGCCCAACAGGCACTTTTTCTCATTACTCTGCAGTGTGTGTGTGTGTGTGTGTGTGTGCGTGCGTGCGTGCGTGCGTGTGTATTCTTCTATTTGCTACCACTGAGTCCTCGTGTGTGTGTGTGTGTGTGTGTGTGTGTGTGTGTGTGTGTGTGTGTGTGTGTGTGTGTGTGTGTGTGTGTTAAACACAGCTACAAACATGAACAGAGAGGAGGGGGCAGCTTTACTGGTAGAATCTCAGTGACCCTCTGAGTGTCCCAGGTTGTGCAGATTTCTGAGTCATGTTTCCAGGTTTGAGCCTGATCTCACAGCGGGGATGAGTCCTCAGAGGGCGCCAGCCAGACTGATTTCAATGAGAGGAGAGAGTGAGAGAGAGCAAATGCTGGATAAAATGATGAGTGATCAGCTGGAGGAGGTGGAAAGGGAGTTATATAAGCATGTGGGATGTAAGATGTTTTACAGCACTGGGGATGCCACCCACATGCTGCGCTAATGTGTGTGTGTGTTTCTGGATACATATGTGAGTAACAGCAAGTGTGAACATGTGCGTGTGTGCATTTTAAATGTATGGCTGACCCAAACAAAAGCCTAAAGATATGAAAAGGCTACTGAAAGCTTCCATAGTGTCAGTATTTGAATAAAATAGTGCTGTGGAAGGATTCTGAGTGAGGCTGCTGTGCAGAGTAAAGCCACTAGAGGCTGCACAAGGTGTGTGTCCCCTGGAATCTTCTTCTTGAATATTTGACCTGATCTTTTATTAAAACCTGGGTCTGGGTCTGGTTTGTGGTGGTTGGCTTTTAACTTGATATAAATTTATTACAGTGACTTGTGAAACAACTCTACAATTTGTAGGGCTAACATTAGCACAAATAGACCAATTGTAGTTTACCTTATAATATTATAACATCAGGTAAGATAGCTGTGATTTATATCATGCTGACTATGTCATCAAAATGTCATCAATCAGTAATATCTGGGGGAATAAAGCTTGTCATGACAGAATTCCTTGGAGACCTCCATCACATCTGCTGCATAAGCTGTTTGCACGACTTCATACACAACCTGGGGGGTTGATGAATAGGTCCCAAATGGACCTGACATCACAGAGAAGGAATGAAAATAGAGTGGCACGAGAAAGAACATATATACACAGTATACACACACACACACACGCACACACACACACACACACACACATATGAAGAAATGAAGAGAGAGAGAGAGAGGAGACAAGGAGCCAGAATTTGAGCAGAATTTGACCATGGCCCCCATGTAATTGGGATAATTGCACGGGGCAACAGATGCTGCGGTGTCCAGGGAGACGAGGGAGGAGTGTGAGGTGGTGTTGGAGCATTTTTAAATGGAGTGACTGGACAGAGGTGTGTGTGTGTGTTTGATTGGCTGCACCCGCTGTTTGGGGATCATGGGAGCAAAATACCATCGGTCCACACATATCAAAAATACTGCAGTGTGTGTCCAGGTGCACCTCCCTCTGCAGTTTCGCTCTTTTCATGTAACGTGTTTGTCTCACATTAAAATATACAGTATATAAATTATTTACTTTAATCCATTAATTATGAATTAGCCTAATCTAAATGATTTGTCCAGCTGTTTCATATATAATTCTTGATGATTAATGTATTATTAATAGAATCATTATAGTGCTTGGGTTTGATCAGAATTTGTAAGGCAGGATGAACTAAGGTGTGTTTATTCAGTGCATACAGTATGTCACATGTAGTACGAGTCCACACACTAATATTAACACAGTTGTGTCACTTGGAATAAAAGAGCAAGAATGGCTGAAATGTGTGTAATGGAGCAGGAAGTAAGACCCTGTAATGAAAACTCAGTAGACATGACTTTCTAATTTGAATTATTCATTTTACTATTAATAATTAATCAGACTAAAATTTGTGCGTAAATTGAGAAACGAGTGTACATAATTAAATCTCCTTTATGCTAATTACACTGAGATTTAATTTTTAAAAAATTGTTGCTGCAGTAGATGCATGTACCTGTCACACACCTTTGTCTGTTGGGAGGACCCACTCATTTATCGCACAGTGTCAACAAATTCAGCGAGCTGTATCAGGCACTAGAGGTTGTAATAATGGCACCATATTAGGGCTCCCTCAGTCTGCTTTTAATATCACATGCCTCTTGGTAAAAGCTGTCAGCTGTATTGAATAATTTACTGTCATAATCTGTGCGTGCAGGATTAACCCAAACAGCATCAGAAAGCCCATTTGGGAACGTACAAGTCCTCTAATAAAGGCCAATAATTCCATGATGCTGATGGTCAATCTGATTAGGGACTGGCTGCAAACAGAGGGCTTAAACCAGCATGGTTGCCGTAATGAAGTCATGTTTTTCGAATAACAACAGCAGAAGGCGTGTTGAAAGAAAGAAGCAGTGGATGGAGAGCTGGTGGTGGAGGAATAATGAGTCTGACTCGTGCATAATTTCCCTGCAGTGCAGCGAGCTGCTGACACATCCTGTGTGGATCCGCACGGTGGCGCTGCAGCCTTTCACACCGAGCTACACCTCCCCGTCTTTACCGGCGAGGTGCACAATAACTGCATCAAGGCTGCAAATTGGTCTCATTTCAGGCGAGTCCTCAAGAGAGCCCATGGCGAGGCAATTAGGATTGGATTTCGCTTTGGAAAAGACGCATTCATGACGGTGGAGTGTAGATAGTTTCTGATCCTTGAGGAACAATTCCCTTAATGTTTTCTGGCTGAGTGGACCCTGATATCATGTCGGAGGCTGTCTTCAGGTTGTGTGTGTGTGTTTGTGTGTGTGTGTGTGCGCGCGCATCCCTTCATGGTGAAAACGAGAATCTTAACCCCTTAATATGGAGAAATACCCATGAGCATCTCAGTACAGAATGTCTTGTAAAATGTTCAGCTCTGAATAAAACTACACATTTGTGGAGCTAAGATTCTCTTGTCAGTGAAATGTTGTCTGATAAATGCATGATTCTCTTAGGGTCATAGGTCAAAGGGTCGGCAGGTGACAGTCGTTTTGCACAACTCTTCCCAGAAGCCAGCAATTGTTTGTAGTTTGAATTAACGTCATATCAGTCAGAAAGAGCTCGTGCCCAGCCTGTGGAGGCCTGTCAGTGTGTGACTCACTCACAGGGTCTGACTCGCCCCTACATTCCCGCTATGCTGACATGCACTTTACACACCCCAAACAGGAAATGGGCTCCGAATGCCTCATCAAACCTACAGAGGGTGTGTGTACCTTGTTTTAACATGCATCGCAGGTGATCGAACCGGTGACTAAAGCTCTCCGTTGCCTCTTTGACAAAATTTAAAATCCGATCTCAAAAGCGACGTGCGTGCTCGTGAGTGCATGTTGACATCGCCTGCATGTGTTTAAAACTACATCAAGGATAGTTTTTGGAGTTCAGCCTTTCTTCAACTGCTTGTATTCGGTTTCCATGACAGCTACTAGTTACCATAGAGACTAGAGCTGTGTGCACTTAGTATAAATGAAAAGAGTGTGTGTCTGTGTGCATTTGTACTGTTTCACTCCATATACTCTGAGTGTGTTAGTGTTGCCTCTTCCTGCCCCCCTCACCTTCACTGTCACCTGTCCAAATGGACAGATTGCTTCACATCCCAAATGCAGATGGCCCCAGGCATCCTTACTGGGGGATCAAACCTTACCGTTCCCATAATACCTCCAGCTACACAATAACGACGCAGCTATGTGGAGCACATACTTCACAGATCAGTTTTCACCCGCTTTAGATAGATATGTAACTCTGTGTCAGACACATGCACCCCGTGTTTTAATGTGTCCTGTAGGCTGAAATGCACGGTACGGTGTGCTCGTGTACAGTACGTGTGAAAAGGGAGGAAGGTGTAGTTTTCGTGTGGGTGGATTTGCCTCAGGACTGCAGTGTACTTCACCGGCCCAGCTCGCCAATATCTCTCTTCTGCAACCTTATTTGGCATCCAGCTTCCTGTTGTAGCACTCACCGTGCTGGTAATAGCGTGGGAGGTGTCAGGAGAGGAGTGCATGGACCCCCCCCCCCCCCCC